>JAOWBW010000406.1:0-31315 GCA_026119855.1 Campanula takesimana | reverse complement strand
AGAAGGTTCTATCAGATAGCAACGCGCATAACAAATGTAAAATTAATCCAATTAATTAATGAATGGATACTATGTGAATATAATTATGAATTTAGATTTTCATAGAGAGTCCACTCTAGGTACAATACATATTGAATAATGAATTCTTTCATAGATTCCAACTCTATTAAGAATGCATTACTTCATAGAATCTAATTCCATGAACAAATACGTATTCTACAATGCATCTCCAAGTCTGAAAATTACAAATTCAGAAATCTGCACTGCACGCGAACTGCACGAAAAATTTGCACGAATTCGTGCATTGCACGTGCATTGCACGTGAAATGCACGAAAATTCTGCACAAAATTCTGGACTGCACGTTGCGCTGCACGTAATCTGCACGAAAATTCTGCACAAAACGTGTATTTGTCACGCGAACCGCACGATCGCAATTTATCAATCTTGATCCTTTAAGAATTCAACTATTTTATGATAATCAAATTATCATATAAACCATCAAAACCTTAAGAAAAAAACAATTTTGTTCTTCAAGATCAAGAATCATCAATTCAATAATCACCAATTAAAGAAATTGATGATCCGATAAATAGTTTAATCATATTAATTCAAGCAACTTGAAAACCTTGTTCATAATCATACTATATCAAAATATATAATTGTTTCACCAAAAAATTCACATAAATCTTATTCTAAATTCTATCATGTAGATATATAATCAGATTATATATTAAACATGATAAAATTAAAATAACCATAATGAACGGGGCTCTGATACCATGTTGGGTTTTGGGGCAACATGCACAGCGGAAGAACAGCAATATAAAATCAACAAAACCCTAAGCCCCAATATCTATTCATGATGATTAAATTAATAGCAAGATGAATTAGAATTACTAACCGTTGTAAAGCGTTTAAATTTTTCGGATCTTCAAATCTTCAAGTTCTTCAAGCTTTAGATTTGATCTCCTCGTTCTTCAAGTTCATCGGATCACGATCACTAGGAACCACGAACTTTTGAGATGCTAAAGCAAGCATCCTCTATGTGTTATCCACACGCGAACGAATATCTAGATCATTCTAGATATGGATTGCTAGACCCATTAGAAAAACACTTTTCTCTAATCTTCAAAGGCTATATGAATTTTGGTGTTCTTGATCTTTAATTCACAATTTGGATCAAGAATTATGTTTCTCAAACATACTAGGTTGCATTAGTTTAATGGATGATGAAAATATGTATTTATAGTCCCTAGTCATTAACCCTTAATGACCTAGAAGACCCTAAATCCCGTCACCCAATTAAACTGGCCAAAAACTGACTTCAGGGGGTCTGGCACGATCGTGCTCACAAAGTGGCACGGCCGTGCCACTTATTGCCGATGATTTCTCCCTTGGCGAATAATGGCACGGTCGAGCTAGTTATCTAGCACGGTCGTGCCATTGGCACGGTCGTGCGCACAAAACAGCACACGGTCGTGCCATCTTGGCCAAGCCTGCCAGATTTCAGCTTTTTCCAATTTTTAGCCTTTTGATCAATTCGTTCTTTTGTGTGTGACCCCATAGGATTATATTAAGTTGGTAATGAGTCCGACCAAGGTCAAACCCATAAGTCATGAGCGGACTCTAGCAAGCCATCATGACTACCCAATTAATATAACTTAACGTCGTTCGTTCATCCTTATAGAATATATCACAATTCCTTTTGTCACGCGATATCATATTGGACATAAGTCATGGTCCATGTCAACTTATGTTGTCCAATACTTTCTCGATCCCGAGTAGATTGAAATGAGCAAATAACATTGAACAATTCAATTCATTTGGGTAACGGCCGTACAATATCATCAATCTCACTCATCGAGAGGCCAAGCAGATATCTCTCTTGAGAGATAGACAAATCCCATCTTGACTTATCATTCTTCCCTACATGAATCCGATTATGCCAAGCGTAGCCTTTATAACCACCCGGTTAGGGGTAGCGTTTGAGTACGTCAAACATAATGTTCATCATATGGAAGACTATGATAATCTCAGGTCTAAAGATTAAGATATAACTATTATGAGATTTAATTATGACATCTGACCATGACATAAATCTCATAGGTGGGTCAAGTCCAGTATTTGTTCTCCAACAAGTACCATAAGTTTAATTTGTATCACATACACATGATCATCATATGATCATCGATTAAACTTATACTAGTCCTTTATAAGTACTAGGGACGGGGATTATTATAATAAACATGTAAAACATATAATAGTCCAGGGTTGTTATCTCCATAACAAATGGGAACATGATGCAACGTAAGGCCTTTCTCAAGGGCCTAGGGCATAATTTCCAACAAATACATGATTAGGATTCCATATGCTTCGGCAATTGGATCTATCATGTATGTCATATTATGTACTTGGGCGGGATAACTCGTATACTTGGAGTATGATGAGAACAAACTAACCATATACTAGTGAAAGTCACTAGATAGTGGTCAAGAATGTCCTTATGTACTTGGGAAGAACTAAGGATGCATTTTTGATGGTTGTTGACATAGGAGATAATCTAGTAAATGGTTACATAGATGGATGCTTCCACATCGACAAGGGTAATTCAAAATTGCAGTATAAACATAAATTTAAAGTAAGTGCTATTAGTTGGAATTGTTCCAAGCAAATACACTATAAATTATTCTACCCATAAAATTGAGTATTTAGTTACAAGAGTTGTAACTAAGGGAGTTGTTTGAATATAGATGTTTTAGTAAAACTATAAATAGTTTCTAGTACTACTAATCCTATGGACCTTTGTTGTGAAATAATGGTTATTGCACAAGCTAAGGTGCCAAGGAATCATCTGTGATCCAAACACGCACTCAGACGTTTCCATCTCTACGAGAAATCGTTGACATGGGAGATGTCAAAATATGCAAAATACCTTATGATGATAACAAGGACAATCCTCCTACATAAGATCCTCCACATGCTGTAATGATGGTCATAAGCTAAGCTCAATGGTATTGGATACGCATTGATTGGGCCTAGTGCAAGTGGGAGATTGTTGGAGATTATGACCTAGGCCCTTGAGAAAGGCCTTACGTTACATCATGTTCTCATTTGTTATGGATATATAACACCTTGGGTTATAATATGTTTTTGCATGTTTCATATAATAATCCCCATCCCTAGTACTTATGAAGAACTAGTATAAGTCTAATCGATGATCATATAATGATCATGTGTATATGATACAAATTAAACTTATGGGTACTTGTTGGTGAACACGTACTGGATATGACCCACCTATGAGATTTATATCATGGTCAGATGTCATAATTAATTCTCATATAGTTATATCATTTGATATCCTTAGACCTAAGATTATCATGGTCTTCCACATGATGAACATTATGTTTTACGTACTCAAACGCTACCCCTAACTGGGTGGTTATAAATGCTAGGATTGGCATAATCGGATTCTTGTAGGGAAGAATTATAAATCAATATGGAATTTGTCCCTCCCTCAGGAGAGATATTTGCTTAGGCCACTCGTAGAGTGAGATTGATGAAATGCGTGACCACGCTCAAATGAATTGATATGATCAATATCATTTGCTCATAATCAATCTTCTCAAGATCGAGAAAGCATTGAACGAGATAAGTTGACGTCGCCATGATTTATGTTCAATATGATATCGCGTGATAAAAGGATTGTGATATGTTCTATAAGAAGTAATGGATAATGGTACCTCAAGCAAACGAACGACCTCACAGAAAAACAAGCGAGCAATGTGTGAAGCATCTGAAGTCTTCCGACATGTGATAAAGTGCACCATTTTTGAGAACCTGTCCACCACAACAAACACAGAATCCACCCCTCTTTGAGTTTTGGTAAGTCCTAGAACAAAATCCATTGACAAGTCCTCCCATATCCCATTAGGTACAAGCAAAGGAGTATATAATCCTGTGTTTTGAGATTTGTTGGGTATGCCCACTTATATCTAAGTTTTTAATGTATAGGTTTGATTAGATTTGATTGATCCATCACCTAAGTTTTATTTCATGGACTTTAGACTCATATGTAAGAATTATTTATACTTAATTTTTTTAGATAGTCCATTTGAATAGAATAGGCTTAGGAATAGGGCTCATACATCAAGATTCAAGAAAATCACAAGGATGAGTTTTGAGCCGCGCCTATGCGCCTTAGCGCGCGCGCATGGCTATGCGCCCCAAAGGCTCAACGCGCCTCAATGATGTAATTCTACACCTGGATGATTTTCAGAAGATAAGAAGACTTGAAGAAATTTAAACTACGCCCAAGATCCAACGGTGGAAAAAATAACACGTATGCACCCAGTTTTGATGACACCTGTCCACAACGGTCATATTGATGTTTGTGTCTAACGGCTATAAAAGGACACGTGCTCCACTCAACGATCTCCACCACATATGTCCTTTATCTTATTGTAGACACCCCGCCTTGTACCTCTCCCCCGATTGCATACATAGTATTTTTACTTTACTTGTTTTTGTTAATTTCTGTTAGTTCAGTTAAGTTCCTAACTGATTTCGTTAGTTTTGGACTAAACTGTACAACAGAGTTAACTTTCTAGTCCATTCTGTCAAAATCGCCATTTCAAAGTCGCGCGCCTCCGCCCTTTGGGGCCATAAGCGCGCGCCCCCCGCCGACTATACGGGATGCGCGCGCGTCTGGGTGTGTCAGTTACTGATTTCTGTCCAAGAATCTCTCCCTGCTCATTTTATATGATTTTGCCCGGGAACTGATCTTTGTGACTCCGTCTTGGCACCAAAAACATCCCCTTTTAACTATAAAAATCCCTCCAATCCACCATGAGAGGGGGCCTCTTTTTCATCTCTTTTTGATCTCTTTTCATCTCTCTTTTACCTCTCTTGGACCTTCTTCTTAGACTTGAAACTTTTCTTACACACACACTATACACAATTCTATACACAAATTCTCCCTACAAGAGTTCTTCGTGACAAGACTCTACACAAATTGTTCTACAACAATTTCCCTACAACAACACCATTTTCAAGTTCAAGTTCAAAGTCCCTTTTCTAAAGGTACAACTTTTCTATTCTCTTATTTTTTTTGTGTCCTACTTGTATGCAATCTCCATAAAAAGGGATATAACCAAAAGGCCACTTCACTATTGAAGTTTGTCCAATGTTTACATCCCAACATTCCAACATTAATTTAATTCCATTTCATCTCTTAATGTAATTGTCTAGCAAATATTCAACATGTAACCATTAGACACTCAATCAATAAAATCATTTAGCTTTCATTTCCCCCTTATCTTTACTTTGTAGTTGTTAGCATATTTTATCAATTGAAGGACATGTAAATAAAGAACACCAAAAGTAGCAAAACCCGCGTAAGCGGGGCGGAGTGGGTGTTTAAGTACTTCCCACTCCGTCACCTAACCCCCGAACCCCTCATCTCAAGAATCTTTGGTTTCATAATCAATAAAAAAAGCTATTTTCTTAGGTTTTATCGCGTTCCTCTAAAACATGGGTGGCGACTCTTAAAATCAATTAGACATCCTAGGGTAATTCACCGCTCTAGCCAAACCGTAGTTCCCCGGGGTATCTACAGTGGCGACTCCGCTGGGGACATAGAGGGTTAAACTTTCATTTTCTTCTTTTGGTGTTCTTATTTCTATTTTCTGGGCATTCTGGTAAAAAGGGTGGGAAGCGCGCGCCTCTGACCTTCTTGGCCTAAAGCGCGCGCGTCCGGCCCCAATTACCAGAATCGCTCGCCTTCCGTCTTGTCCTTCAATTCCATGTTTCTGTGCTAACAATGTCTGCAGGGGAATATTTTTTATTTAGGGTCAAGGCAGTCCCTTGAACCCACTGATTTGCATGTACTGCCCAGAAGCGGGCGCCTCCACCTCTCTCAGTCTAACGCGCGCGCCTCCTGAGTAGGCACTAAAACGCGCGCGCCTCTGGTCCATTTTCCAGAACAGAAACAGTGAACAGAATGGACAGTTTTAACAGTATGTGGGCACCGGGCCTGCACATAACTTCTTTTACTTTCTGTTTATTTTATCGGTCACACGGGTGACTCGAAAGTTGTAAATTACGTTCTTATTTGTTTTTTTTATTTCCTTTGAAAAAAAAATTTGCCACTTGTTAGACCTCACACTACGTGCACAATTCTTATCAACTGCTCACTATCGAGTCGCACAAGTCGACCCCAAACCCGTTGAGGCCCGTCCTAGGAAGTTTCAAGCTCCACCCGACCTTGACTCTTCCGAAGCGGTAAACCTCAGCCCGTGTCCTAGTTCACGACTACATGCCGGGGGTGACTTTTAAGCCTCATATTTAAGCCGAGCACAAACCACACAATTCTAGTTAGGGTCTAACACTCCGTGACCAAGTCGGTTTTCATGTACCGAGATTTCCCTAAACTAATGTCATCAAATCATACATGCCGTTTCCAAAAGAAACAAATGGTTGTTATGGGACAAAATAAAACTCCGTCCCCAAAGTGGTTATTTTGGACGAAAATAAAAAAATCCGTCCCCGCATGTATGCTTTATGACATTAATTTAGTTTAATCCCGTCACATATAGGTATCACAAGTGTGGTGGAATCCGATAAGTATATGGGACAACGAGAAGGTCTATATACTAGTGTGACGATTCCACTATTTTTCTAGAAACCCCAAAAAGGACCACGTCCTTCCGACTTTTGTAAATAAATAAAAAAAAGAGTCATTTTTCTTATGTGGTTGAGTCTTTTTCCTTTGTTTGTGGGTTAATTATTTTACTCAAAATATGTTTGTGGGGCCAACCTAAGATCAACCGTGTTCTCTCCATATGTCCAATGGCTTCAAGCGGCAACAACAACAACAAGGGTGAGAATACTTTCGTGTCCAACGAAAGGATCTTCAACATAATAATAGCCATGAGGGAACAATGGATAGACTTGTCGAGGATGCCCGCCGCAAGGATGATTTGTGGCAAGCCCATCTTGATCTCGAGAGGAGAATTCATAAGGAAGAGGTGTCCGAACTTAAGGCCCGTTTACGAGAGTTTCACCGACAACAAGGCAAAGGTCAACGGTAAGGCATGTTCAAGTGGCTCGCCTCTCAAAAGTCACAAGGTACCAACCCGTGTCTATACCCCTCTCAATGGAATGACCATCACCAAAGCCTACGAAGCTCTCAAAACCAAGGGACAAGTTTCTCCTCTCCAAGGGTACAAGCAACCACAACCGTTACGTCGCAACCATGCCCACCACAAGTGGTGTGACTATCACCTATGCAACGGTCACCTCACCGAGGATTGCTTCTCCATCCGCAACATCATCCAAGACTTGATTGACAATGGTGAGTTTACCGTGGTTGGAAAACAACAGTTAGAGAGTGAGAACATGCAAGAACTCATCAAGGAAGGGGCTCAGATTTGAAATAGGGTCTCAACAAGAGATCATGCCGCAAGGAAGGCTACAACGACAATGGGGACTACAGCAACAATCTCTGTTTCTCTTTCTCTACCTAGTAATAGGAATAAAAAAAAAGAGTCAAAGTCCTCTTTAGTGTGCATTAATGTTTTCTCTCGTCCAATGTTAAATTTTGAGTCAATCATTAAATAAAAGTCGTTCTTGTCGTCATACACTCTTCCAAGTTGTTTAATCTAATTCTTGGCAAAATGATGAAAAAATGTCTAAACAAGTTTTGGAATGAAGGCCATCGCTTGAACGCCTAGGGGCTAAACATCAACGACGGCATCAACAACAACAACGACGAAATCAAGACAAAGAAAGGTGGAGCAATGATCATGAAGCAAAGTTTTCAAAAGGGGATATTAAAAAAAAAAAAAAAAGAGGCTCGCTAGGTTGAAATCCTCAAATCAACCTAGGCAAAAGTTAGAGCACAAAAAAAAAAGAAAAAAAAGAAAAAAAAATCCCCCCTCAATCAAAGAAGTTCACAACAACAACATCATTCCACCAAACGAAGGACGAAGCAACATCAACAACAATCACGACGAAGCAACAATTCATCACGGCGAATGGAGAATCCACAAGAACTACGGTGACCTGAGCCTCTACACTGGAGGAACGTAGGCAACCTTCGGGTCCGGTCTCATGCAAGAAAGAAGATATGTTTAGCCCTAGCGCGTCATGGTGATCGGCCTTCCTCTCGAACTTATCATGACATCTTTGTACGATTCATTTACCAATGAATTAATCACCTCAAGATTGAACAACTTTCCTAGATTTGGAATCAATTTCCGTTCCTTGTCGAGTCTAGGGCTTCTATTCTTTCTGCATACTCCCAATTTCTTGCAATCAAATTGGGGCTTTCTTTCTCTTCTCTCTTAATAACTTACTTGCCTTCGTGAGTCATTCAAAAAAATATACATACATGAAGTCAATACTAGGGACACTTCCCTAGTCGAGTCAATGTCACTCATCTTTAGTGACAAGAGGTCTTCACCGCAAAATCACATGTCTTATCTCCTCAGCAAGAGTCAATGCACACTTCCTCATTAATCGAGTAAAAAAAAAAGACACAAAAGAGATGCCCGCTAGATTGAAAACCCGAAAGGGCGGTCTAGGAAAAAAAACAGGGTGCGTCATAAAAAAAAATGAGAGAGTGAGAGAGAGAAGGGAAAGAGAAATGGAGATCCCCGGCTTCTAAAGAAGACAACTACACGAGCTCTACATTGGATCTCCTCAACAAATCAATTCCCCACTGAGTCAACTTTGGGATTGCAAAAGGCTCGACAAGATATGGCACCATCAAAGGTTGTCTTGGGCTATCGGCATCATTCTCCAGCAGTGTGCATTTTTGGGTTCATGAAAAGAAGGCCCGTGGTAACCAAGACCCATCCGAGAACGAGCCCATCATAAAAGGGCACGAGGTTACTGTGAATACCCCTTTCCGATGAAGCGACACATGGGAAGTATCTTGTGATTATTTTTATTTACAAAGGGAATATTCTTAACGACATTAAAATTATGAGAGTCGCCACGCCATTTTAATTAAAGCCAAAACATTGAAAAAAGCATTTTTAGTGGGTTCGGGGGTCAAATTACAACAAGAGAAGAATATTGAACGTTATCACTCTTATTGCCCGAATTGATCGGTCTTTCTATCATGATGAATGTGTTAGTAGTGTGTTAGTGATTTAGACCGGATCCGAAGATTGCCTACGTTCCTCTCAATGTGAGAAGCTCAGGTCAGCGTAGTTCGCAGAGAATTAGAATAGGCAGAAGAATCGGGATCATGCGTAATGAGGGGGAATTACCTAAAGATTAGGGTTTAGAAGTAGTTCCTAGATCATCCTCGGGTTGATGAACCCTAGATCATCATCGGCTATGAAATAACATGTAATTATGAAGATCGCAACCCTAAATATAGCATAAATAAGGTTTTAATCTATGAACACGAAGAACATGCAAAGAACATATTATGAACATGCAAAGCATATGAAGAAACTATGAATAAACATGTACGAACATGAATATAAAAGATCTACATTAAAAATGATGCAAGAACATGAAGAAAAAGTTAGAAAACTTACCTATGTGTGGCAAGAAATAAACCTTGATCTTCTTGAGTGTTTGAATGCTAATTAGAGAGCAAAATAGTGTTTAAGAACTCTTAATTCGTACTTAGAGCTCTCCAAATCGGACCCAAAACCAATGGAATGGAATGGTTTATATAGTAGGCTGATGGGAAGATATGATGGTCAGGATCATCCAGAGCAAGGTTGGCCGCCTGGCCATGGTTGAAGCCGGTGACAAGAGTGGCCGCGTGGCCAAGATCAACGCGCAGCAAGGTTGGCCGCGTGGCCAAGGATGCCGGCTGACTTGATTCTTAAGCTAGGGTTTCTGCATGGTTTTAAGGAAACCATTCACTACCTAATTTGATAGATTTTGTCATAAATGAGATATTTCGGGAATCCGGGACAAGTCTTTGCAAGGTTTCTAATTCCTATAAAGTCCTTGTATTTTTGGGAAAGTCCTAATAAACTCATTTTCAGGTCGGGTACTAACAGTAGCCCTTCGGCGACGCTTCTTGCAAGGCAATGTGGGGTCGACGATAAAAGAAGGATCCGTCTGAAACATGAGTTTCAAAACAGATGAAAGGTAAGGGAACGACTGAACCTTGACAGGTGACCTACGTATCCGCGGGGGAATCAAGCCAAACGTAGTTCAAATCTGATGGGAAATTGGGAATGACTGTCCTCTGATGGGGAGCAATGTCTTCTGCTGGGGAAAGTGCATCTGCTGGGGATGATAGATGATCGCGTCGGTCAGGTGGCTGAACCTTTTCAGGTTTCCTACGTATCCTCCGAGGAATCAAGCCGGTCGCAGTTCGGAGCGACTGGGGTTAAAACGAGATATCAAACTTCTGCTAGGGATAATAAACCTACGGGCACTATCCTGTACGAAGAACGATCATTCATAAGCAATTTGGGAAAAATAAAGACTACGTTATCTAAATAATCCCAAGATGGAATGGTAAACGCAATCAGGATCGCCAGGGTTCCTGCCGATCGCGCTAAAGTAATAGATGCTGGATCTCTCGCAAACAGAAACGCCGAGGCTTCTGCCAACCACGATCGATCAAGGATATGTATGTCATAGAGGCGCCGAAGTCACTACGATCATGCAAATCCTAATAATAGATGCTGGATCTCTCGCAAACAGAAACGCCGAGGCTTCTGCCAATCGCGATCTACCTGGGATGCATATGTCATAGAGGCGTCGAAGTCTCTACAACCATACGAATCCTGATAATAGACGCTGGATCTTTCGCAAACAGAAACGCCGAGGCTTCTGCCAATCGCGATCGATCTGGGATGCATATGACATAGAGGCGCCGAAGTCTCTGTAACCATACGAATCCTAAGCAAATATTTGGTGAAGAAATGGAAATTTTAAGGGGCTTTCCGTACCCAAAGGTAACGAATATCAGTCGAAGTAGTGCTAAGGGCATCTAAGATGAATTAAAGGGAAAAGATCAGGGGCAAAAATGGAATTTTATCTGAAGGGACAAGGTTGGCCGCGTGGCCAAACATACAGAATTGCAAGAGTGGCCGTGTGGCCAAGGATGCTGAGTGGTCAGATCTCCTTCACGTGGATCGCTGATCTGACGGCGGGGTTGCAAGCGCATAAGTGGCCACGTGGCCAAGGTCGCCGTCGGGCTGACTCTTGGTCACATCACCAGAAACCCTCCCTCTTCTCCTTCTTTCTTCTTTCTTCTTTTTCCTTCCTCCATTGTTGATGAGCTAGGGAGAGAAAATTGAGTTTTTAGAGAGAGAAAGCTCGGATTTTGATAATTTTGGAGACTTCATTTCACATATTTCTTGAAGCGATGGCAGATTGGATCAATGAGGCGTTATTTAGGGATTTTCCGGGCCATGGTGGGTATATGATTCCACAACAAGAGCAACAAGGAGAGGGGCACGGTAATGCTCAGGGCGAGGGAAATGTAGGGGTTGACCCAGGAGCGGGCTTTGAAGCGACGCCCTTGATTCCACGGGGTGGTTTGAGACCACGAGCCGCGACTCAGAATTATCGCGATAATCTGCTGCGGTCTACGTTCGAACAAGATTACGATTTTTACATCGACTCTGAGCGTCATTGGTCGATGGGCCTTCCAGAGACGCGAGAGGTAAATTTTGAATTTTCACTCCTCTCCTTCTCGCACATTTGTATGTTTTATACATAGTATGAAATGCCAGAATGATGGAATGCTAGAATTTAAATTGCTGGAATTGAAAATTGCTAGAATGGTAACATACCTGTGCTGTGTGTACCTGCAGAGGATCAAGGATCGTGGGTCCACAGTGACTGTGGGCAAACTGTGGGCGTCCCTGCCGGAGGGACCGGGCGGTTTGCGTGCTCGGATCGAGGCTATGGGGTTTGGCCCATTCTTTGACAGTGTCCGCATGGTTGGGGGCACCCTGAAGGTGGCGGCGGTGATAGAGGTGTGTAGGGAGTTCTGGTGGGACACCACCCATACCTTCCACTTCAGTTGGGGAGAGATTACCATCACGCCGACGGATTTCGCGGCTATTACGGGGTTGAGGTTTACTGGTACCCCTTTGCCTTTTGATGAGAGCTTGGCGGAGCGGTGGGACTATAGACAGGCTCTGTTGGGAGTTGACACTGATCTGGGGGGAGGTGTCAAGGGTTATGGAGTGGAGGCCGGGAAGGTGAACGCTTGGTGGAGGTGGCTATTGAGGCCTTTGGTAGGGGGAGTATGATTTGGATTGCTTGGTCCAGCTGTTCTTATGGTACAGCTTTTCAGAGATCTTGTTTCCCAGTGGGGCTACTGCCTGTCGGTACTCACTGCTAGGGGCTTTTGTAGACTTAGACCTAGTCGGCGGGATTTCTTGGGGTGGAGCCGGTTTGGCTGAGATTTACCGGGCTTTGGATCATTGCTCGAGGGCTAGCTCGTCGGCCTTTGACGGGTTTCAGTTCGCCTTTGAGGTATGCTCTTGACTATCCTCCTTTTTCACATTGTTGAGATTTCTGCTATATCTTTTGGTCTGAACTGTCTCTTTCATTGTATGCACAGGATTGGGTGTACGAGGTCTTCGGTGTCTCCCCTTTTCAGTTGGTGATGAGTGCCAACAAGGTTGTTCCCATCATGTCGTACTGGTGCAAGGGCAACAGGGCTCCTCCCCGCAGAAACCGGGATAGGAAGACGGTGGATGCTGCTGATCTGAGGAGGGTGTTCGCGATGTCTGAGACTGTCGGGGTTAGATTTTACCTATGGAGTCCGTCTAATGAGGCTTCAGTGGGTCCCTATGTAGTGGAGTTGACCACTTCTAGGGTTCTGCTTGTGGGTATCACCGGGGAGGCCATGTATCTCGGAGAGAGGGTGGTTCGTCAGCACAGGGCTGGTGTGTTACCATGGGCTCCTTATGACCCTCCTCAGGATATGCTCCATCCCGCGAGGTTGGCAACTTTCTTGGCTCCCACTCCGGTAGATCATTACAGAGGGAGTGACGACTATGCTGGCTACGTGCGGACACGGCTGATCAGGCCTCAGGTTCGGGCTAGGATGTTATCGGGAGATGGATCGAGCTCGGCCCGTTATGTAGGTAGGAGTAGACCTTTGGTTGACATGCCCCTTCGCTCGAGTAGCGTGAGAGTGATGAGGGGCGGTCGGGAGGTGGAGATTAGCTTGGAGCCGACTGATGCAGATCTTGTTGAGGAGACATTCATTCCTCCGCCCGACGCTGGGGTACGGCTTTGTGCTTTATATTAGTCATGTTTGCACACACCTATTTCTTTCTGCATTGTAATCATTTGCCTTGGCTTCCCTTTCAGGTGACTCGGGAGGCATATATCCGTTCAGCTCGGCGGAGAGAACGTGTTGATGCGCTTACTGAGGGAGGCGTACCATTCATGTACTTGTCAGAGGGACGACGTTGCGTCACCCCAGCGTCGTGAGCGGTCTCCGAATGGTGCGGGCTCTTCTCACACTGGTGGTCGAGCGGTCCGGGGATGGAGTTCGGGTGCTGGTAGCTCTCGAGCTTTAGCGCGGCGTGGAGACACCACGGAGGAGGATTCTGATTAGGCGGGGCCCATCTTTCCATCTTTATTTCCTACACTATTAGCTAATAGAGAGCAGAGGAATATGTATGTATAGAACAGATGTACAAAATGCATGTATGTATATTATGTTTCTAAAATGCAATTTTATTGTGGGAGCCTACTTATGCAAACTAGTTATTTTACAAATGTTCCTAATTTTATACAATGCATGAGCCATGGGACGGAGCAGGTACGTAGTTGCATGGATCCGTTACGGAGTGGGAGGAAACAAACTGGATTTCTGCATGGAGCAATGTTGGCCGCATGGCCATGGCGAGGCCCGGAGCAATGTTGGCCGCATGGCCATGGCAAGACCCGGAGCAATGTTAGCCATGTGGCCTAGGACGAAGTTGGCCGCCTGGCCAAGGACAACATCGGCTGCGTGGCAAAGAGCATATGTGGCCGCGTGGCCAAGTCCTGCGCCGCCTCCGGTTTTCCTTTTCCTGGCAAGAATCAGAAGTTGTGTAGTATTTAATGGGAGTTTGTGTCCTATTCAGCTTCGTACCAGCAGCTCTTTTGATCAATTTTGAGTTCCAATCATCAACTTGCTCTTCTTTTGCCATGGATCACAATGCAAGGCTTTCTAGACTTGAAAAAGGAGCTTTCATAACATCTTTGGAGAAGTGGGTTGCCAAGATATCCGGTCTTTGTCGTAGGAAGTTTGAGAAGCGCTATGGGATTAAGTGTCTTTGGTCATTCTTGCACATGAACTCCAACACTAACCTCTTGCAAGCTTGTGGGAAATTTTGGAACAACACTCTTCATGTTTTCAACTTTTCTTTTAATGAGATGGTACCCACTTATGAAGACATTAAGGCGCTTTGCGGTTGTGAAGGGAAGGGTACACTTGCGTTGCCCTTTGATCTTATTTCTTTGCATGACAAGTTGATAACCTTTGGTGTGCCTACGGATGACATTGGTAAGTATGCTAGGGGTGGCTACATCGACCTTTCTTGGATGCCAAGGCACTTCATGCATGCGGATGTGACCTCGGACCGTTCTTTGGACCATCTTGCCTTGTGTTTATTTGCTTCTATTCTTTTCCCTTTCGAAGTCGGATGTGCTAGTGAGGGATGTTTGACCATGGTGAATGCGGCTCGTTCGGGACATGACATTGTACCAGCGTCCTTGGGGAGATCATTTGTGGGATTCCTCATCTTGCGGTTTATGGCGGGATGCTGTGCGGCAGTGATAGGCTTTTGACCATGTGGGTGCAAGAAAGGCTCCGAGTGAACAAGCCAGCGGTTTCTTCGGCGGTGGCCCCATGGATGCACCGTATTAGAGGTATGGAGGAGAGGTTCGAGGGCATGACTCTCAAGGGTTGGGAAAGGTACTTGGCAGAGATGGTGACCGATGATATCAAGTGGGTGGTGCCCCATTGGCACATTAAAGCAAGTAGGACTGCACATGATTAAAGTTCCGTCATTTTCTGGGACCACTTTTTACTACCCCGCTAGAGTACTCCGTCAATATGGTCTAGTGCAAACCATCCCCTAGGGTTGGGATGAGGAGAGGACCCATTTTCCTTTTGGCATACTTCATTTGGATGATAGCGCTTCGGTTCTCCTTTCTCAAATGTGGGGCGAGGCCGGTTTTAGCCATAGGACTCTCATCACACGCTCCAACAACACCTACCTATCACGAGAGTATTTAGATTGGTTTATTGAGAGACTTGGGCAAGCGGAGCAAACTCTAGAGACCCTAAGGGGCACTATTTTGGCATCCTGTGCTCCTAGTTGTTCATTGAGGATGAAGGAGGCGATGGCCTATGAGAGGAGGAAGAGCACGAGCATGGCTAATGGAGATGGAGCGGGGACTTCAAGGAAGATAAAGGATGGGGAGACTCCTAGTGTCAAAGCTAAAGGGGTTAGTGAATTTGAGAGGAGGTTTTGCGAGAATCCTAACAAGAAAAAGGTTCGCCGTGGTCAAAGCAAGAAGAAAGGGACCGAAGGCACGAGTGGCACTAAAGAGTAATTCCGAGGATCCTTCCATGGTCGTTGCAAACACATTGTTTTTAATTTAGTTACTTTTGTTTTAGTTTCAATTCAGAATAGGTTATTTATTCAAAAAGTATGTCAAGCTTAGACTCATCAAATAAGTGTTAACATGCAATGACTATGGAATAAAAGTTTTTGCTTTCAGAAAATACAACTTCTATCTTTATTGCTTGACAAGATTTGGATGTTTATTTGTTTTTTAGACCGCACCTTTTGAAAGGCTGCCTACGTTCCCCTTTTACAAATAGGACTAAGGGGCTCAGGTCACCGTAGTTCACTCCAGTCGGACTAGATGATTTTTTAGAAAGGGAAGATAGAAGGGGGAATGCTCTAACTTTTGCCTAACCGCCCTTGCGGGTTTTCAATCTAGCAAGCTTTGTACGCACACTTATTTTGCATAGACCGCCCTTTGCGGTTTTCAGTCTATCGGGCTTCTTTTTGCGTAGTAAACATTTTTTTTTTTTTTTGAGAAGGGGATACTAGTCGTGGTAGCGCCTGAGCTTGCTGAGGTTGACTGGTTCCTTGAACGGGTTGCCATCCAAATCTGGCCATTCTGACCGCCCCTCCAGAGAAGATCTTCTGTACTACAAACGGCCCTACCCAAGTGGGGGCCCATTTCCCGAGGGAGTTGAATATGTTGGGCAAGCGTGCTTTGAGCACCAAGTCTCCTTCCTTTATGTCGACAGGCTTGACCTTTTTATTGAAGGCTTTCGTCGTTCTCCTTTGATAGGCCCAGATGTGTTCCATGGCCTTCAATCTGCGTTCATCGAGCGTTGCCAACTGATCATAGCGACTACGAAGCCATTCTACCTCATTCACTTGGTTCTCGAGCAAGACCCTCAAAGATGGCACCTCCAACTCAATAGGTGTGAATACGTGTGTTTGAATTTGAGAATATTCATAGCAACATTAAAATTATGAGAGTCGCCACGCCGTTTTAATTAAAGCCAAAACATTGAAAAATGCATTTTTAGTGGGTTCGGGGGTCAAATTACAACAAGAGAAGAATATTGAACGTTATCACTCCTATTGCCCGAATTGATCGGTCTTTCTATCATGATGAATGTGTTAGTAGTGTGTTAGTGATTTAGACCGGATCCGAAGATTGCCTACGTTCCTCTCAATGTGAGAAGCTCAGGTCAGCGTAGTTCGAGAAGAATTTAGAATAGGCAGAAGAATCGGGATCATGCGTAATGAGGGGGAATTACCTAAAGATTAGGGTTTAGAAGTAGTTCCTAGATCATCCTCGGGTTGATGAACCCTAGATCATCATCGGCTATGAAATAACATGTAAACATGAAGATTGCAACCCTAAATATAGCATAAATAAGGTTTTAATCTATGAACACGAAGAAGCATGCGAAGAACATATTATGAACATATGAATGAACATGCAAAGCTCATGAAGAAACTATGAATAAACATGTACGAACATGAATATAAAGATCTACATTAAAAATGATGCAAGAACATGAAGAAAAGGTTAGAAAACTTACCTATGTTGGCAAGAAATAAACCTTGATCTTCTTGAGTGTTTGAATGCTAATTAGAGAGCAAAATAGTGTTTAAGAACTCTTAATTCGTACTTAGAGCTCTCCAAATCGGACCCAAAACAATGGAATGGAATGGTTTATATAGTAGGCTGATGGGAAGATCTGATGGTCAGGATCATCCAGAGCAAGGTTGGCCGCCTGGCCATGGTTGAAGCCGGTGACAAGAGTGGCCGCGTGGCCAAGATCAACGCGCAGCAAGGTTGGCCGCGTGGCCAGGATGCCGGCTGACTTGATTTCTTAAGCTAGGGTTTCTGCAGGTTTTAAGTAAACCATTTCATTACCTATTTTGATAGTTTTTGTCATAAATGAGATATTTCGGGAATCCGGGACAAGTCTTTGCAAGGTTTCTAATTCCTATAAAGTCCTTGTACTTTTGGGAAAATCCTAATAAACTCATTTTCAGGTCGGGTACTACAGTAGCCCCTCGGCGGCGCTTCTTGCAAGGCAATGTGGGGTCGACGATAAAGAAGGATCCGTCTGAAACATGAGTTTCAAAACAGATGAAAGGTAAGGGAACGGCTGAACCTTGACAGGCGACCTACGTATCCGCGGAGGAATCAAGCCAAACGTAGTTTAAATCTGATGGGAAATGGGGAATGACTGTCCTCTGATGAGGAGCAACGTCTTCTGCTGAGGAAAGTGCACCTGCTGGGGATGAGAGATGACCGCGTTCGTGAGTGCTGGACCTTTTCAGGTTTCCTACGTATCCTCCGAGGAATCAAGCCGGTCGTAGTTCAGAGCGATTAGGGAAAAATGAGCCATCGGACTTCTGCTAGGATAATAAACCTACGGGCACTATCCTGTATGAAGAACGAACATTCGTTAGGAAATGAAGTCATTTGGGAAAAATAAAGACTACGTTGTGTAATAATCCCAAGATGGAATGGTAAACACAATCAGGATCGCCAGGGCTCCTGCCGATTGTGCTAACGAAACGACAAGGCTTCTGCCAACCACGATCGATCAACCATAGACGTCTCTACAATACGAATCCTAATTAGGTGCTGGATCTCTCGCAAACAGAAACGCCGAGGCTTCTGCCAATCACGATTGATCAAGGATACTATGTCATAGAGGCGCCGAAGTCTCTACAATCATACGAACCCTAATAATAGGTGCTGGATCTCTCGCAAACAGAAACGCCGAGGCTTCTGCCAATCACGATTGATCAATGATACGTATGATAGAGGCGCCGAAGTCTCTACAATCATACGAACCCTAATAGATGCTGGATCTCTCGCAAACAGAAACGCCGAGGCTTCTGCCAACCACGGTCGATCTAGGATACGTATGTCATAGAGGCGCCGAAGTCTCTTCAACCATATGAATCCTAAGCCAATATTAGGAAATGTTAAAATAATAGATGCTGGATCTCTCGCAAACAGAAACGCTGAGGCTTCTGCCAATCGCGATCGATCTAGGATGCGTATGTCATAGAGACGCCAAAGTCTCTACAACCATACGAATCCTAAGCAAATATCAGGAAATGCTAAAATAATAGATGCTGGATCTCTCGCAAACAGAAACGCCGAGGCTTCTGCCAATCGCGATCGATCTAGGATGCATATGTCATAGAGGCGCCGAAGTCTCTACAAACCATACGAATCCTAAGCAAATATTAGGAAATGCTAAAATAATAGATGCTGGATCTCTCGCAAACAGAAACGCCGAGGCTTCTGCCAATCGCGATCGATCTAGGATGCGTATGTCATAGAGGCGCCGAAGTCTCTACAACCATACGAATCCTAAGCAAATTATAGATGCTGGATCTCTCGCAAACAGAAACGCCGAGGCTTCTGCCAATCGCGATCGATCTAGGATGCGTATGTCATAGAGGCGCCGAAGTCTCTACAACCATTCGAATCCTAAGCAAATAATAGATGCTAAAATAATAGATGCTGGATCTCTCGCAAACAGAAACGCCGAGGCTTCTGCCAATCGCGATCGATCTAGGATGCATATGTCACAGAGCCGCCGAGGTCTCTGCAACCCTACGAATCCTAAGCAAATATTAGGAAATGCTAAAATAATAGATGCTGGATCTCTCGCAAACAGAAACGCCGAGGCTTCTGCCAATCGCGATCGATCTAGGATGCGTATGTCACAGAGCCGCCGAAGTCTCTACAACCATACGAATCTTAAGCAAATATTAGGAAGTGCTAAAATAATAGATGCTGGATCTCTCGCAAACAGAAACGCCGAGGCTTCTGCCATTCGCGATCGATCTAGGATGCGTATGTCATAGAGGCGCCGAAGTCTCTACAACCATACGAATCCTAAGCAAATAATAGAAAATGCTAAAATAATAGATGCTGGATCTCTCGCAAACAAAAACGCCGAGGCTTCTGCCAATCGCGATCGATCTAGGATGCGTATGTCATAGAGGCGCCGAAGTCTCTACAACCATACGAATCCTAAGCAAATAATAGATGCTGGATCTCTCGCAAACAGAAACGCCGAGGCTTCTGCCAATCGTGATCTATCTAAGATGCGTATGTCATAGAGGCGCCGAAGTCTCTACAACCATACGAATCCTAAGCAAATAATAGATGCTAAAATAATAGATGCTGGACCTCTCGCAAACAGAAACGCCGAGGCTTCTGCCAATCGCGATCGATCTAGGATGCGTATGTCACAGAGCCGCCGAGGTCTCTGCAACCCTACGAATCCTAAGCAAATATTAGGAAATGCTAAAATAATAGATGCTGGATCTCTCGCAAACAGAAACGCCGAGGCTTCTGCCAATCGCGATCGATCTAGGATGCGTATGTCATAGAGGCGCCGAAGTCTCTACAACCATACGAATCCTAATAATAGATGCTGGATCTTTCGCAAACAGAAATGCCAAGGCTTCTGCCAATCGCGATCGATCTAGGATGCGTATGTCATAGAGGCTACAACCATACGAATCCTAATAATAGATGCTGGATCTTTCGTAAACAGAAACGCCGAGGCTTCTGCCAATTGCGATCGATCTAGGATGCGTATGTCATAGAGGCACCGAAGTCTCTACAACCATACAAATCCTAATAATAGATGTTGGATCTTTCGCAAACAGAAACGCTGAGGCTTCTGCCAATCGCGATCGATCTAGGATGCGTATGTCATAGAGGCGCCGAAGTCTCTATAACCATACGAATCCTAATAATAGATGATGGATCTTTCGTAAATAGAAACGCCGAGGCTTCTGCCAATCGCGATCGATCTAGGATGCGTATGTCATAGAGGCGCCGAAGTCTTTACAACCATACGAATCCTAATAATAGATGCGGGATCTCTCGCAAACAGAAACGTCGAGGCTTCTGCCAATCGTGATCGATCTAGGATGCGTATGTCACTGAGGTGCCGAGGTCTCTGCAACCGTACGAATCCTAAGCAAATATTAGGAAATGCTAAAATAATAGATGTTGGATATCTCGCAAACAGAAACGCCAAGGCTTCTGCCAATCGCGATCGATCTAGGATGCGTATGTCATAGAGGCGCCGAGGTCTCTGCAACCATACGAATCCTAATAATAGATGCTGGATCTTTCGCAAACAGAAACGCCGAGGCGTCTGCCAATCGCGATCGATCTAGGATGCGTATGTCATAGAGGCGCCGAAGTCTTTATAACCACATGAATCCTAATAATAGATGCTGGATCTTTCGCAAACAGAAACACCGAGGCTTCTGCCAATCGCGATCTATCTAGGATGCGTATGTCATAGAGGCGCCGAAGTCTCTACAACCATACGAATCCTAATAATAGATGCTGGATCTCTCGCAAACAGAAACGCCAAGGCTTCTGCCAATCGCGATCGATCTAGGATGCGTATGTCGCAGAGGCGCCGAGGTCTCTGCAACCGTAC
Organism: Campanula takesimana; assembly: GCA_026119855.1. Classification (NCBI taxonomy): domain Eukaryota; kingdom Viridiplantae; phylum Streptophyta; class Magnoliopsida; order Asterales; family Campanulaceae; genus Campanula; species Campanula takesimana. The sequence goes on along the minus strand of JAOWBW010000406.1, from coordinate 10,328 downwards.
GAATCCTAAGCAAATATTAGGAAATGCTAAAATAATAGATGTTGGATATCTCGCAAACAGAAACGCCGAGGCTTCTGCCAATCGCGATCGATCTAGGATGTGTATGTCATAGAGGTGCCGAGGTCTCTGCAACCGTACGAATCCTAAGCAAATATTTGGTGGAGAATGGAAATTTTAAGGGGCTATCCGTACCCAAAGGTAACGAATATCAGTCAAAATAGTGCTAAGGGCACCTAAAATGAATCAAAGGGGAATGTACTAGGGGTAAAACTAGAATTTTGCATGTGGAGGTCAAGATGATGGATTGTTATGAAGTCGGAAATGGGATGAACTCTCGGGGAGTCACAAAGGTGATAGAATCTCGGGGAGTCACAAGGGTGACGGACTCTCGGGGAGTCACAAAGGTGATAGACTCTCAGGGAGTCACAAAGGACTCTTTGGTGAGTCACAAGGGCAAAGGACCTTTAGGAGACGCGAAGGAGATGGACTCTCGGGGAGTTGCTAAACATGATCTGGGTTCCGCTTATCCTAATCTAGGAGGGAATGAGGCTACGAGCCATTGAGACCAAGTGTTAGGTAAGGGACATTTTCTTGGTTGCCTAGAGGTAGGACCTAAGGCTTTTTAAGGAAGGGAATAAGGAAGATGGTGATCTCCTATCTTGAGATAGGGATGCCAAAGATGTCACGGCTTCTTGGGCTTTAGATTATGTCTTGGAGATAATGTGGGTTTCCTAGGCTTACAGGCTAGGGGTTGGAGTTCATTTAAGCATGAGGAGAGTATTCTATCCTAGGCTTAGTGCTAGGGCTTGGAAGGTTGAGGTTTGGGAACTTCCTAGATGTTAGGGTTTCGAACAAAGGTTTGGAAACTGGCGTTTTAAGGACCATGACTCTCCTAGGTTTGGGACTAGGGTTTAGGAATTTCCTAGGTCTAGGAGGCTAGGGCTTGGAGTTGTAGTAGGCTCAGAGGTAGAAAAGGCGTTGGCTTTTAGACATAAGGCTGGGAGTTGGAAAGGTTGTGACTTCCTAGGCTTGAGACCATGGACCGTTGGGAAAAGGGATTGCTTTCGTGGAAGGTCCACTAAGCTTGATGTTGGGTTCACCATTTTCCGGGATTGGTGACTATGGCTTGGAAATGTTCGTGGTAACCTAGGCTTTAGGCTAGGTTTTAAGGCTAAGGACTGTAAACTTCCTATATTTTGAGACTAAGGTGAAGGAATTTCCTAGGTCTAGGACTAGGGTTTGAAGGGAATGTTGAATCCTAGGCTCGATGATAGAGTTTAGTGAGGATATAGTCTCCTAGGCCCTGTGGCTAGGGTTTAGAAAGAGTGCGACTACCTAGGCTTGAGGCTAGGGTCTGGAGCGAATGTGAGTACCTAGGCTCGAGGCTAGGGTTTAGAGCGAATGCGACTACCTAGGCTCGAGGCTAGGGTTTAGAGCGAATGCATCTTGCTAGGGTTGATTAAGTTTTAGACAGGGCATTGTATCCTAGGTTTTGGGTTAGGGTTCAATAATACGGGGGATTAAGATTGTAAATTTCCTAGGTTTCGAGACTAGAGTTTCGGAATTTGGAAATGATGTTGCATGCGGGGCTTTGGAAATTCCCTAGAACATGGGCTAGGGTTAAAGAGGATGTTGCGGTTTCATAGGCTTAAGGATATGTGACTACCTAGGCTTGAGGCTAGGGTTTGGGGAGAACGCGACTTCCTAGGTTTGAGGCTAGGGTTTGGAAAGAATATCGACTACCTAGGCTTGAGGCTAGAGTTTGGAGGGAATGTGACTACCTAGGCTCGAGGGTAGGGTTTAGGAAGGATGTGGCTACCTAGGATCGAGGCTAGGGTTTAAGAAGGATGTAACTTCCTAGGCTTTAGGCTAGGGTTTGGAAGGATGTAATTACCTAGGCTTGGGGCTAGGGTTTGGAGAGAATGCGATTACCTAGGCTTGAGGCTAGGGTTTCTAGAAGATGTGGCCACCTAGGCTTGAGGCTGGGGTTGAGAGAATGTGATTACCTAGGTTTAAGGCTAGGCTTCGGATAGAAGGTGACTACCTAGGCTTGAGGCTAGGGTTTAGAGAGAAGGCGATTACCTAGGTTTGGGACTAGGGTTTAGAGGGAATACGATTACCTAGGTTTAAGGCTAGGCTTTGAATAGAAGGTGACTACCTAGGCTTGAGGCTAGGGTTTGTAGAGGATGAAGCAACCTAGGCTTGAGGATGGGGTTGAGAGAATGTGACTACTTAGGCTTAAGGCTAGGGTTTGGAGACCGAAAGCATTTGAAGGTTTGTCTTGGTTTAGACCGGACAAGTTTGAGGTCTAAGAGTGTTGCGGTTTGGGGCAGGTGAGCTTGATACCTCATGGCTGGATAGGCTCGATAGGTTAGACCTATGCTATAGTGATAGGGTTTAGCTAGGGTAAGACTCAGACATGTGTTAAGGAGACCGGGGCCTAATGGAATGGTAGGCGTGAGATCTAGGAGATCGAAGGGTAGGCAGGGTAGTGTTGGGACATAAGGCTTTCAAGCGGGTAAGTCTTTTGTCCTAGAGAAACCGCGTTATGGGTTAGGACCAAGCAGGTTTGAGGTCGGCCAAGGAGCAACGGATTGGGATTGGATGATCCTAGTACCTAATACGCATGTCGGGCTTGGATCCTAGAGTGTTTGAAAGTTTAGGCTAGGTGCGAACCATAGGTGCGGGAAATGGTTTTGGATAGATGACCATGTTGGCACTTTGGGTAAAGGGATTAAGTGTCCAAGACTTTGCTTGAGTACAATAGGTACCTAAGTTGGATTGGGTATGCTTAGGTCCAAAGTTTGTCTTAGAGGTCATCGCGTGTGACCAAGCTCGTTTGGCGATTGTGAAGGTAGGCTAGGGATGGGACCCCAAAGGTGCTAAGGACAAGAGTCTTGACCGGATGGGTCTTGAGATCCTTAAGGCATGTCGCGGTGCACAGGAGATCCTATGTGTTTTGAGCAGGTTCAAGGTTTGGACTCGTCGGGGGAGCGATGTTTGAGATCCATAGACTTCAAGGGTGGACCTTGTAGGTGGCGAGGTTTGGACTCGGCTTGGATTAAGTAGGTTAGAGTCCTTAAGGGGTTGAAGGTCAGACTAGGAAGTCTTTTGAGGCTAATGGGTAACACTAGGTTGGTACTTGGTAGGTTTAAGAGTGGTAGGGTCATGGCTTGGACATGACGGGAGTCGGGAGACGTAGATGTGTCGCTTTTAGTCGGACCAAGTAGGCTTGGGAATTAAAGAGTCCAAAGGGTGGAGGTCTAAGGTTATAGACCTAGAGAGTGGACAGTTTTGTGATCTAAAGGGTTTAGGAGTTGAGACCTAATGTGTGGATCGGATATGCTAGAGACCTACAAGGTAGGCGCTTGGTAGACTCAAATGGTCTTGGGATCTAAGGGATCGCTCAACAGGTTAGACTGAGTAGACCTAAGAGGTTGGAACGAGGATGATAAGAGAGCTATGGCTTAGACAGGGTAAGAACGAGTATGTGTTGGTAGGTTTGAGATCTAAGAGATCGGGTAGGCTTGGGACCGGTAGGTTCGGGACCTAATGGGTCACTCTAAGGATTTGGCTTTGGTTAAACGGTTTAAGGTATGACGTTTTGGGTAGAACTGGTTTGGGGCCTAAGGGGTCATGCTACGTACTTGCGGAAGGTCGAGCTAAGGGGTTATGATGTAACCTAGGTAAGACTCGCTGGGTTGGTTCGGGACCTTAGGCAAGACTGACCGGGTAGGCTTGGGGCCTAGAGATTTGAGGGTTTAGTCCTAAAGGTGCCCTAAAGTAAAGGACCGAGTCAACTCTGGGAATCATGTAGATGGGTCCCAGACGGATCGAAGATGTTTTTACAATTTTGTGGAGACCGAGCGTGCGGGTTTGTAAACAAAGTGTCGGGGAAGAGAAACTTTGAAAGTGTTATGATTTTATACAGATGCCTTATCATTAATTATGATTCTAATCAATCCGAATAGGTCGTCGCGTGCCGAGCTTGACGATGAGGGGTGCCCTTCTTCTAAGTGTATCCTTGTTGGGACCTCGGTATTCTCCGAGAAAACACATAGTCGACCCATTCCGTTGGGGATTATCTAATTTGGTGAGCGGGTACCCTCCCTCCTTTGAGAAACTCTACGTCAAGCTTGATGATGAGGGATGCCCTTCTTCTAAGTATATTCTTGTTGGGACCTCGGTATTCTCCGAGAAAACACATAGTCGACCCATTCTGTTGGGGAAGCCCCAGTTCGATAAGGGTGTAGAGAGGAGTATCCTACGTCCTTTAAGACGCACCCTTTTTTCTGCCTAGACCGCCCTTTCGGGTTTTCAATCTAGCGGGCATCTCTTTTGCGTCATTTTTTTTTTTTTTTGAAAATCATTCAGTCGACTCAAAAAAGGAAAAATAATTGTTTAAACATGCGGGGGCATTTTGGTGATAGTGAGAGGGAGAGAGAGATAGTACTCGCATTTTGACTCTTTGGACAATTGAGTGTATATAAAAGGAAGGAAGCCCCTGCTTGACAGAAAGTAAGTGTTTAGCTATTTCCTAGATTGTAGAACAGAAGACTTGTCGAGACATTTGAAAATTGTTTTATTCAAGATTCTAATTTGATTGCTCGAGAATGGACCTCGTTGATTAGTTAATGAGTTATGGTTAATTGGTAAACAAGTAGCCTCAAATTAATAAATGTTTTGATCAATTGTGAGTGAAGAAGTCAGGAGTAGAAATATGGGGGAAGAGAGAAGAGAAAGAAATTGGCTCGAGTGGGTTGTGTATATTTTGGACCGAACTGGGAGGTTGCCTACGTTCTCCTCAAGGTGAGGAGCTCAGGTCCGCGTAGTTCGGGGATGACCCGCTTGACGATGGTGTCGGGTTTCAGTGGGTATGTGTGGGAGGAAAGAAAGAAAGAAAGTTGGCCCAAGGTAGGTTATGTTTGGCTTTGAGTGGTTGTCCGGTTGACGATGAAGTTGGTTTTTGAGTTTAGGGGTGTGAGGTTCGTTTGAGGTGAGTTGTTTTTGTAGCTCATTGCGGTGGATTACTCCTTTGTAGTTGTTGCAGTGGATTGCTCCATCGTAGTTGTCATGGGTTGCTGCCGTTTATCTACTTTGTAAGGAAAGAAAGGAAAATAGAACATTTGAGGTGAAAAGAAAATGAGACTTTTACTTTTCCATGGTGATAGCCCCTTCTATTTTTCTTTTCTTTTTTATTTTATCTCTTTGTGCACACCTTTTTTTTTTGCCTAGGCCGCCCTTCGGGTTTTCAACCTAGCGGGCTTCTTTTGTGCAATGCTATAACTTTTGCCTAGGTTTCCCTTTGGGTTTCAACCTAGCGAGCCATATTTATATATATATATATATATATATATATATATATATTTTTATATTTATACATGAAACATTGGGCAAGATAAGCCCCTAGTTTGCTTTCGCCTCTCTCGATTGCGAGGTAGCTTCCTTATAGTTCAAGCGGCTTTTTGCTGGCGGCGGGCATCGTAGCCCCTTGATTTTCACCGGTAGAGTTCCATTGGATTATCACGTGCACCAATTAATGGCATGAATGACTTCGTGCACTTGTCTTACATTTGCGATGGAATACAGACAGCCTCAGTGTAACGGCATGTAGTACTCATGAAGGGAACAAACCAACCCTTTAAATTGTGGCAGCATGGATGTCTATTTGATGATGAGCAACCGCAGTCCATTTCTTTGTCACGACCTTATAAAAAGGGGTCTAATGGTGGGATGAGAGGCGTATGAGGATAGTGTATGGGAGAAGGTGTATATAGAGAGTGTACGTGAAGTGTGTACAAGGGGTGAGTGTATAGAGAGAGTGTATGGGGGTAGAATGTAGAGAGAAGAGAAAGTGATTCGTTCATCCCAATTGATCGAAGCATTTGTTATTTTGAGATTAATCGTCTACTTAGTTATGTGAATGGTTTGTGGGTCCATTTACCTTTTAATGAGTCGTCATTAATGAGTAAGATTAAGATTAATTCATCATATAAAGATATAGCAATCAAGCGAAAATGGTGAATAAGACAATTTTCATGAAATTGATATATGCAAGCTTATGTCTCAAGTCTAGAGAGAAAAGAAAAGAAATAAAGACCCTTTTATTGAACTAAAAGATTTAAACTGACTAGTCCGGGTGGACTTTTACTTAAAGAAAAAAAATCGTCCAATGTGGACTTTTGACTAAGGACACTCTAGAACCTACGAAGATTGAATGACCCTTTTCTTTTCTTTTATTTAAAGGAGGTAGCCCCAATTTCCTCTTTTGCCCATGCCCATGTATTCCGTTGGCGGGTGATGGCTCCGCTGTCAATGAGGCTTTGAATCTTTCTCCTCAATTGGAGGCAATCTTCGGTGTCATGCCCAATGTACTGGTGGTATTGGCAGTGTTTGGAGGGATCCAAGCCTTGCTTCACCCTACTTGGTTCATAGTTGAACAAAGGAGACAACTTGCGGCTTGAACTAGACTTTTGTAGAGTTTGGCTAATGGCATACCCAAGTCATTGTACTCGCGTTCGTCCTTCCGAACTGTCTTTGAGGGTGGTTTAGGTACCGTACCTGTCGTTGATAGTAGTCTTAGGAGCATCCCAACGGGGGAAATCTGTGATGGCCCATACATTTGAGGAGCGTACGGGTGTTGAAATTGAGCAAGAGGGAGAACTCGCCGAGGTAATCATAAATGGAATAAATATCAGAGTGAAGGCGCTTCTCGGTGTCCTTTAGAGCCTTGCACATCTCTTTTTGAAAGCGGTCGACTTGCTTGAGGAGGACAGTCTCAAAGTAGGCTTCTTGTTCGTCGAGAGCGGTCCGAAGAGGGTTGCTTGCTCGTTGAGGATGGTCTCGAAATGGAGCGCTTGCTCATTGAGATCAGTATTGGTGTGGAGAGTTGTCTCGAGCCCTTGGGTAATAGCTTCATTTGCAAACTTCGATGTTCCTTTCAACAGACATGATGCAGGATCTACAATAGTTGTGGGGAATTAGTCTTTGAATTGATCTTAGATTTATAATTAATGAAAAGGCATCGTTATAAAATCACTTTGGAAAAGAGTCGGTCTCCACACTTTGAAATGCCTTTTTGACAAGAATTTGAAGTTTGACCGAGCCGAAGTTGCCTACGTTCCCCTTACCATGAGGGAGAGGTCCCACACAATAAGAGGCTCAGGTCGCCGTAATTCGAGTCAAGTTAGACTTTTAAAAAGAGGTGAGAGAGAGACCATAGGGGTCAAAAAGAGGGAGATGACTCGGTCTGTAGTCAAGCATGGTGAGGAGACCTATAGGAATCGGTAAGGTTTGACTTAAGGTTTGACCTAAATTTGACCTAAGTTTGACCTAATGTTTTAGACAAGAATGGTTCAAGCTAGGATGCGACGATAATGGTGGGGACCTAGATGGGTAAAGGATAGGTCGACCTAAATGAGAAGGGTTGGATTGACCTATATGGTGAATGAATCAAGATAGCGGGGTGTAGCGGTTCGCCTATGGGATGATCTAAGCGGGATAGACATGGTTTGACCCAAGCGGGTCTAAGGTTGACCTATTCGGGTTGGTGGACTAAGGAAGGTTGGAGATTGACCTAGATGGATCCAAGATAGGTAAGTCGACCTAACGGGTCACGGGTTGACCTTGACGGGTCAAAGGTGAAGGGGTAGTTTAACCTAAGACGGACAAGTTGGACCTAAACGGGTTGACTAGGTTGGTCTGGACGACGGTGGGTCAAATAATGACCTAGGTGGGTCAAGATGACGGTCGACCTAAGGGGGTTAGGACCAAAGGTAATTGGGTCACCTATGGAATCAAAGATTGACCTAAGAGGTAGAAAACGGATAAGGTTGACCTAGGAGTCTAAGTTTGACCTAAGAGGCGAAGGTGATTGGGTTGACCTAGGAGGTCAAAGGTTGACCTAAGAGGTCAACGGGTGATAATGTTGACCGAGGGGGTCAAAGGTTGACCTAAGAGGTCAAAGGTGATAAGGTTGACCTAGGAGGATGAGTTGACCTAGGGGGTCAAAGGTTGACCTAAGAGGTCAAAGATGATTAAGTTGGACCTAGGGGGTCAAAGGTTGACCGGAAGAGGTCGGAGGTGGATAAAGTTGACCTAGGAGGTCAAGGGTAGACCTAAGAGGTCAAAGGCGGATAAAGTTGACTAGGCGGTCAAAGGTAGACCTAAGAGGTCAAAGGCGGATGAGGTTGACCTATGGGGTCAAAGGTTAACCTAACGAGGTCGAGGGGTGACCTAAGAGGTCGAAGGTGATGAGGTTGACCTAGGAGGTCAAGGGTAGCCTAAGAGGTAAAAGGCGGATAAAGTTGACCTATGGGGTCAAAGGTTGACCTAAGAGGTCGAGGGGTGACCTAAGAGGTCGAAAGGTGATGAGGTTGACCTAGGAGGTCAAGGGTAGGCCTAAGAGGTAAAAGGCGGATAAAGTTGACCTAGGCGGTCAAAAGTTGGTAAGGGTTGACCTAGGGAGTCAAAGGTTGACCAAGGGGGTCAAAGGTAGATAAGGTTGACCTAGGCGGTCAAAGGTTGATAAGGTTGACCTAGGCGGTAGAAGGTGAAGGGTAGACCCAAATGGATCGCAATGATGGCCCAACGGATGAGCGATGGACCTTAGAGGTCGCCTAGATGCAATGCACATTTTATTTTACGAAAAGTTTTGCATTTATTTACATCCTAAATGGGTGGTCCGAGGAGTGTCCTAATCTCTATGTGTGGGTTGACACAGGTTAGGATAAAAGGTTCCCACCGCTCGCGGAATGTACACGGTGAGTGGAGTAGACGAGTGACTCGAAAAGAGGGCGGCAGTAGCGCACAAATTCCCGCACATCGAATACTCCGGGTGATAGGGACATGTGCAGTGCTGACACGGACTAGTGGTAGTGTGAGGCAAGAAACTAATTCTTTTTAGGGAGGAAAAGAGAGAATCTTTGAACGTTTGAATGATGCGATGCAATGCATTGGAGAGAGAGAGAGAGAGAGAGAGAATAATGTACAAGGGAGCATAGCATAGTTTTGTTTGACCCTAATACTAAAACGAAGATAACAAGGGTACATGGTACAAGGTACAAGGTACAAGTATTAACATGGCGGAGTGCGCGGGTGCATGTGTAAACATGGCTTAACTGTAGGGGGCACGTGAAAACATGGCAAGTGTGCATGTGAAAACATAGAAGGTGTGTGCATGTGTAAACATGGCAGGTGTGTGCATGTGTAAACATGGCAGGTATGTGCATGTATAAACATGGCAAGTCTGTGCGTGTGTAAACATGGCAAGTGTGTGCGTGTGTAAACATGGCAAGCATCATTGATGTGACGAAAGTTAGACCCACTAAGTTTGAAAAGGTTTCAAAGTAGTCCCCAGCAGAGTCGCCACTGTGAATACGTGTGTTTGAATTTGAGAATATTCATAGCAACATTAAAATTATGAGAGTCGCCACGCCGTTTTAATTAAAGCCAAAACATTGAAAAATGCATTTTTAGTGGGTTCGGGGGTCAAATTACAACAAGAGAAGAATATTGAACGTTATCACTCCTGTTGCCCGAATTGATCGGTCTTTCTATCATGATGAATGTGTTAGTAGTGTGTTAGTGATTTAGACCGGATCCGAAGATTGTCTACGTTCCTCTCAATGTGAGAAGCTCAGCTCAGGTCGTAGTTCAAGAAGAATTTAGAATAGCAGAAGAAGAATCGGGATCATGCATAATGAGGGGGAATTACTAAAGATTAGGGTTTAGAAGTAGTTCCTAGATCATCCTCGGGTTGATGAACCCTAGATCATCATCGGCTATGAATAAACATGTAAACATGAGATCGCAACCTAAATATAGCATAAATAAGGTTTTAATCTATGAACACGAAGAACAACGAACAACATATTATGAACATATGAATGAACATGAAAGCTCATGAAGAAACTATGAATAAACATGTACGAACATGAATATAAAAGATATACATTAAAATGATGCAAAAACATGAAGAAAAGGTTAGAAAACCTACCTATGTTGGGAAGAAATAAACCTTGGATCTTCTTGAGTGTTTGAATGCTTATTAGAGAGCAAAAATAGTGTTTAAGAACTCCAAAATTCGGACTTTAGAATCTCACAAAATCGGACCCTAAAACCAATAGCATGGGATGGGTTTATATAGTAAACTGAGGGAAGATCTGACGGTCCAGATCATCTGGGACAAAGGTGGGCCGCCTGGCCATGATTGAAGCCGGTGACAAGAGTGGCCGCGTGGCCAAGATTAACGCGCCAGCAAGGTTGGCCGCGTGGCCAATTCTGCAGGCTGACTTGATTCTTAAGCTAGGGTTTCTGCATGGTTTTAA
>JAOWBW010000405.1:1624050-1683286 GCA_026119855.1 Campanula takesimana | reverse complement strand
TTAATCAATGGATATAAAGATAACTTTCCTTAATGGAGACATTGAGGAATCTATGGTTGATTGGATCAAACTAAGCAATAGTTTGTGAACTTTAAGAAATCCATTTGTAGGCTCAAGCAAAGCTTCTCATCAATGGTACTTAATCAAGTTATTCTTTCATTTAGTTTTGAAACGAATCTTGATTAAAGATTGTGATACCATAAGTTCAGTGGAGTAAATTTGTAATTTTGGTCTAATATGTGGATGATATTTTGCTTACTAAGTAATGATATGAACCTTTTAAGGAAACTAATAAATTTCTTATTTGAAATGAAAGATCTTGGTAGGCATCTGTTTATGAATCCAAATTCACCGTGATCACTCACGAGGTGTTTTAGGATTATCACAAAAGGCCTATATAAAAAGGTATTACAAAGGTTTAGCATGCAAAAATGAACCACTTGACACCCCTAATTTTAAAGTTTCAAATAGTGTCCTAAAAGTAATTTTTTGATCCAAGTATATGGAAAAGATCAATTTTGCATCAGCAATAGGGAGCTTAATGTATGAGTGAATCTTATATTATTGTTGGGATGCTTGTCAATACCAGCAATCCAGAAAGAACATTAAGTGGCAGCCAAAAAGAATGATAAAGTATTTACAAAACACTAAAGAACTACATGCCTATGTTTTGAAGTCGGATCATATTGAGATCATAGGTATTCCGGCATTAGTTAAATTATATGACTGCATAATTTATTAAAGGGACTACCAATTGTCAACAAGTGTCGAAAGACAGCTTAAGTTTTAAGGTGACAATCGAACGATAGTCTTATAACAACAAGAGTTAAAGAAAGTCTAAGCATATAGACATTAAGTTTCTTGTTGTGAAGGAAAATGAACAAAGAAAATACACTTATAGAAACAAACTCCATTAAGAGGATCCGTTTATGAAAGCGTTATTATATTCAGTGTTTCACATGGGTGTAACGATCTTAATAACATTTGGTATAGTGGGAGTTTGTGTTGTCTATCATTAATTGTTCTATAATTTAAAGTTTTGATGTCATTTGGTTAAGTTGGACTAGTTGGAAGAATATGATATATTCATTATGATTCCATGCTACACATCTATACTTTTGATCTATGTCATTTAGTTGGATTTTTATACGTGATTACTGTGGGTTTAGTTGCGAATCAATTACAACGACTGCCCCTTTAGTCCTTATACTTGGATGACTAATGGACGAGATTGTTATAAATGACAATAACGTGCGCACATTTGGGTTGTCATTTGTATTATATTTATGTTTTAAAGGAAAGACTTGTTTTGCAACCCAAGTGGGAGATTGTAAGATCATGGCTTGCAACACAAGTCATTTAGTGAATTTTCATACATAAAATTATAAGTATAATGTTAATATGAAGTGTAGTCAATAATAAAATGTGTAGAATCCCTGAAATATTATTTATCTATTTATGATGGGCAAAATGGTAAATCAACATTGCTTAAGAAATGAATAGGTATGGTACCTATTTGAAGCGTCACCATGTTTCATATATAAAGGCTCTTCCATCAAGCCTAGAAATAACTACATTCTTATTTTCTCTCATCTAAGTCATCTTCATATTGTTGGAAGAATATTGAGTGATTAAGAGACGCTATCATTTAGAAGATCCATTCTCCTACATCTTCTTCTTCTTCTTCTTCTTCTTCTATATCTCCCTAAAGTCAAGAATAATGGATCAGCAGGTAATCATCACTTCCGCCTTCATCTTCTTCCTCAATCTCCTTCTAAATATGAGTATGGCATTCAAGGTCATAAATTGTTCCAACGTGTTAGTGTCTGAAAGATTTGTAGCTAGGACTGTTTATGGAAACAACCACTTGTGAGGACACTTGTTCTCAAGAATGATCACACAAGTGACAACACAACTGACAAGACAACTGTCCACGGACAGAAATAAGTAAAAACACAGAAAAACGCATCGGATAATTAAAACAGAATTTTAACATTTCAGCAAGACTATGTTTGCTGGAAAACTTTCATTAATCAAAACCTTGCAAAGTACAAGTTATAAAAAACGGTTACAATGAAAGAAATAAAAACAATATGTTCTTGACTCAAGAACAATTGCAAAATACTAAAAGACTAAAACTCTAGATCTAGAAATCAAGAAATCAATTCAAAAATCCGCACAAGGCATAATAGAATAAATGATTGATTCTAACAATCGTTCTTCACGGATCTAGAACAATAAAAAGACCAAAACAATTGAAGATCAAAATACTTTTGAACAAAAGACTTCAAATGACAAATAATTTTTAGAGAGAATGTGATGTATTCTTTTTTATCTCTCCAAATGGATGGAATCAGTATCAATGAATGTGGTTGGCTTCTCTTTTTACAATGGGTAGAATCCTCTCTAAGTAAAATATACTACGCTCCATTCCTCATCAACAAAGAGTCTTATCTTAAATAAAAGATACACTTTGATATGGAAAAGTTAGTAGGTTAGTAAAAGATAAATACAAAACATAATAATCATAAAATAAACATACCTAAGACAATTTACAACTAACTAAAATATAAACAAATTAAATAAAGCAAATATACAAACCATAATTACATAAATCACAAAGATATTTAAAGAGTATTTTATACTCTTTCAGTGTCAGTTTTAGTATTTTTGATAACTTCTTGTTGTGTTTTTTAAAAGCCAGATGTAATGTTTTGAGTACCAGCGCGCGCAAAGTTCTACTTATTTACAAAAATGCAATCGTGCATGAAGTTTTACTTATTTACAAAATTGCCTCCGCGCATTATGTAAACATGTTTTTCTTAAGTGTTAGAAAAAATTAATTTTTCGTAAGACCAACAAAAAAATTTAAAAATAAATTTTATTATCCAAATTTATTTTTAAACTAAAAAATTTGAATACTTTTTTTTTTAAAAAATAGATGGAGTAGAGGTAATCATTTTTCTCTGTGAATACCAGGAAAGATTTCACAATATGGAACCGGAAATAAAACTGGGCATAAAGCCACTAGCCAAAGCCAGAGTAGAGTATATTGCTCAATTTTTGCATATATCTATATACTATTCTCTCTGTCCCGAAATAATTTTCTCATTTGACATTTTTTATTGCCTCAAAAAGTTTTTCCAATTTCTACAATTTAAGCTTAAATGTGCATAAACACAACATGACTAGTGAAACATTTGTTCATATCTTTAAAAGTTTGAATAGTCAAATGTGAAAATCATTTTGGGACGAAGGGACTATACATTTATATGCATAAGTCCTAAAAGACATCCATGCTTATTTTGTTGTTGTTGTTTGGTTTTTTATTTTGATTAGAGGAAGGGGTGGTGATGGTGATTATTTATTAAAAATGATGGGTATTATCACCCTTTTGTTTTGTAGTTTTCATTGTTGGTTATGGTATGTTTTTTGAGCCCTCTATACTATACTGTGGTGAAATTTGTAACAGTTGAGATTAAATGATGTTTGTTTGAAAGTGATTGAGAGTAAGACTGAGTTTTGTACAGTAATAAATACTTTTTGAAAAGTGTGGGAAAACAAATTTTATAATGAAACTTGTGTTGTTGCAGCTTGCAATCCCATCATAAAAGTGAGCGGGACCCACCATTATTATGATAAGGGAGGGAGAATAAAACAAAGCAAAAGACATGGATGGATGACATCTGTTGTGGTACTTAATTACTTCATGTGATATGCAGATAGAAACTTTATAAATTAACAAGTTATAAATATATACATACTCCTATGTTACACAAAGTTTCATGCTAGATGTAGTAACATGTTACACTATTAACAATGTTAATATGGTTGTTACGAGATAAGTTGTTTTATTCTGCTTTGTAAATTTCATTTTAGGCAAGGATTAACATATGTACGACAATATATTAACAATAAATCTTGGACTAATAACTGGTTCCTCAGGAGCACTATAAGTGTATGATATGAAAGCAGTCAATCACCAAAGAGCTTATAGCTCAGTGGTATGTGCGGGTGAGTTTAAGGGCCTTCCTTAGGGGAGTCCTGGGCTCGACTAGGTGTGGAGAACATTGGTTACTATGCCCTTCTGAGGGCGGTTGGAGAAAAACAGTCAATCAAGAAGAATCACTTAGCAATAAATCATTTCCTTTATCATGATCAAGCCAGATTTCACAAATTTGTTACTTCTACCCAGCTAAAATAAAATGAATTACCAAATTTATCTTTAATTAAAATCAAATTTATTTATTTTATATTTATTTTATAACAGAGAGAATAGTTGATATAGTATATGGCTTACATTGTAATGAAGTCATCCTTGAGACACTGTTTGGTGTACAAAATGAAAATCGTACAAGAATTTGGACTCTGGACATAAAGCCAAAAGTCTAAACGTGCTGCTAAAATTACTCCCTCCGTCCTAAATCCTAATTCTTCCCAAAATGATAAATTCGTTTAATTATTCAAATATTCTAAAGTTATATTGTACTCCCTCTCTCTGACCTTAAATGAGTGTCCACTTAAATTAAATGAGTGTCCATTTTCAAAAATCTCTGCCCCAAAATGAGTGTTTTTTTGTTTTAAACATAACTTCATCCCTAAATGTTTTTTTTGATTTTTTTTTCCAGATTTTTTTTTTCACTGGTCTCCTTTATACGTGCAAAACTAAATGTTTGGAAAGGAGATTACAAGATTATATATGAATCTTTGCCACCAAATTGTACAAAGAGTTGAGATTTTCATATGTCCCTTAAAATGAAATTTGAACACTCGTTTAGGGACCGTGGTAGTAAGTTTTAAAAATTCAGTGAGTGATTATTTTTTATGTGAAACTATTAAAAAACTTAAAGCACAACTTTCTAAGAATTTGAGGTTTTGAGGCGAAGAGAGCATTTGCTAAACAGTGCCACTTCTAACAATATTAATTAACAACTTTTACTTAAAGCACAACTTTCTAAAAATTTCACCCGATGTTAGAAATATACACACATTTTTCATGTTTTCTGAGAAGTTACAACATCTTAACAAACCGAAAGGACCAATACTTTCCCTTTGATTGACATTGACTAGAGAATGCTCATACATCATATTTCTACACAAAACACACAACAACATAAAACCAATAAAAGATGCATACAATCACATCAGAAGTGTTTCAAGAACTAATAACTACTGTAGACAATAGTCCAATCGACACAAACAACACACGCAAAGGTAGCGATTAAGATCCTTAAAACTTTTCGGGTAAATGTAATTAGACAACCGTAATTAGTCGACTTATATCAACACTTTTGTTACAAATACAACCCTAAAAACCGAGGAAAGGGCACTGTTTGCGAGCATGTTCTGTATCAATTTTGCCAGGAGTTCAAGAGATGCGCCTTTCAGCTCTGTACACAGTTGAACATTGTTGTTTAAGATATGGATAAAAAAAAAAAAAAATTACAAAAAGGCAACCAGGGGTTACAAAAGATCCCACTATATGTGGGGTCCACGTCCCATATGGGCTTACTATTAATACAGACATTCTTCCCTTTTCGGATTAATTAATACTCACTCCGTCCCAAAATAATAGTCTCATTTGACTTTTCAAACATGTTAAGGTTACATTATAAGTTTTGGAAATTCGGTGATTTGAAGTCTTCATCATTTTGGAAATAAAACTAACTTTCTGGGACAAACAAAAAGAGAAAACGAGACTATCATTTTGGGACGACGGAGGGAGTAAAATGTAGTGACAGATAAGAAAAGAGTGTAGAGAGTAACTAACCTTGAGGTTTGAAGTTAAAGAGCGGTGGCAAGGGACGGCCATTTGGGAGACGAGTGTTAGGATCACGGAGTTCATTGAAGAATGGATGGATGCAAGCCTCCAACTGTCACAAGGAAAAAAAAAGTAAGTGCTTATCAATTACTATCCAACAAAAAAGAATATGGAATGTAAATTCAGAAAGTCAGATTCATGTAAAAGAAATACTTCCTTATCTTATACTCTCTTATCTATGGTCAAGTAACACACAAAAAGTAAAATGGAAAGTTCCATGAGTAAAGTACCTTTTTTAGTCCTTAAACTATTTAAGTTTTTACCTTTTCGTCCTTAAACTAATTTTTTTTACCTTTTCATCCTTAAACTTGCCTATTTAAGGATTAATTCGTCTTTCTTTTAGATTCCGTTTATATTACCGTTAAATTTTGCTTATGTGGCACGATGACATCATGTTTTGCATGCGTGGAACTGAGTGAGATGCTGATAAGAAAATTTTAATGAAATGAAGGAGACCAAATGTAAAAAAAAAAATCTAAAATTAAATAATATTAAATTAAAGGTTTGAATCAAATATCCACAATCCAAATCTCCCCTACGCCCTGTAACATTGTACTCCCTCCGTCCCGCTCGACTTAAAATTTTGATAAACTTGGTTATCCTTTAATCAAGTAATTAAATAAAAAAACAATTATCCTAATAAAAAATAAAAAATATTGTAATCACGGTTAATAATACTCTCAGTAATAATTTTCATATTTTTTTCTTATGATAATTATTTTTTTATTTCATTATTTGGTCAAAGTTAATTCAATTCGAACAAGATCTTAAGTCGAGCGGAACAGAAGGAGTAAAGGTAACCTCTCTCCTCATCTTATCCTATAACGCAATACAGAAAGGAAGACCAAAATCTGCCCCTCAATTCCTTCTTCTCCCTTTCTAAGTCGAGCGGTACAGAGGGAGTATAATGTTAGGGCGTAGGGGAGAGTTGGAGTGTGGATTTTGATTCAAACCTTTTAATTTAATATTATTCAGTTTTTGATTATTTTTTTTACACTTGGCCCCCTTCATTTCATTACAATTTTTCTTATCAACAAGATTTAACGACAATATAAACGGAATCTAACAGAAGGACGAATTAATCCTTAAATAGGCAAGTTTAAGGACGAAAAGGTAAAAAATATAGTTTGAGGACGAAAAGGTAAAACTTAAAAAGTTAAGGACTAAAAAGGTACTTTACTCGAAAGTTTCCATGTACAAGCATCTTTAGTGATATACAGGAGCTTTCATTAGAGGTAAGTAATAACAAAACCGGATGGAAGCTTAATTTTCCAGAAAATGATATACTCCTTCCGTCCCATCCGAAATCCGAAATAGGATTCTTGGTCAAGAGAATACTAATACTTATTAGAAAAAGTGCTTTAAAAAGTAAGTGTTGTGAGTATGGAGGAAAGACAAAGTAGATAGGGAATATTAAATGAAAAGTTGTTGTGAGTATCACAAGTGGGTCCCATTAATAAAGAAGTAATAAAAACTTTATCGTTTGTGATGTCCTATTTCTGGTTGGACACCCAAAATGGAAATTTGTCCTATTTCGAGTGGGACAGAGGGAGTACAGGGCTCATTTCAGGGAGAAACATGGATTTCATTTACTTGAAACTACCAAATACCAAACTGAATGCAGAAAATGTTTCAGAAAACCATTACAACAAAAAAGAAATAAAAAACTGGAGACAAACCCAACCTTCATGCTTATTTCATTATTTTACAAGACCATGGTCCTTTGCTTGAAATGCAGTAAAAAACAAGATAACAAATGTCAGTTTTATTTACCAAACAATGGTGAGGCTACTACAAGGAAACACCAAAACAGATATGAAGTAAAAAAAAAAAAAACACATGGTGTAACAAAACTATGAGGCCTCTCTCTTTGAAAAATACTCCCACTGTTAAAGATACGACAAATAAAGCTTTACACATTTATTTATTTTCTCCAAATTCTTACTTTGTGTTCAAGATAAGAAACTATTACGCATATAAGTAGATTTGTTTTTAAGAGTTTAGTACAAACTATAAGAATATATAAAGGTGTAAATGTAAAAATCAAAAAAAAACTTTCAAACGTGGACTATTTACATGAACCCGAGGGGGTATAAGTTTAGTTAAAAACCCAAGCAATAGTTACTTTACTAAACCATATTAGCTTCAATGAAAGAGTAGGGACGGCAGCGGATACTTACAGCGGTGCATCTCAAATTTGGTGAGTATTGGAGTAGTCTTGAAACAAGATCTACAGCTTCTGGAGGCATCCTCTTGTGGAAGATCTATTCACACCAAGAAACAATGTCAAACTAAATTTGTTATTACAAAATATTAGTACGAGCATAATGTCCCAGAATGCAAAAAGTGGGATCCTCACCTTATGCCAGGGATGAGCCTTGATTTGCGGGAACTTAAATTCCGTATAGTTTGGATTCATACATTTGATTTCCTCACGGGTGGGTGTACCGAGAACCTGGTAGAAAAGATTAAATACGTCAAATGAATATCAAAAAGGTTCATTTCATTATTGCACTAGTATTCTTGCTACCATAGGACTGCTGAACTAACCTTGATAATTTCGACAAGTTGGTCAACTCCACTCTCACCTGGGAAAAGTGGCTAATAGGAAATATATATAAGAATGAAAATCAATTTTCACAAAAAAAAAATAAAAAAATGTCTTTTTACAAGAAAACACATGAAATATTATATTAGAGCTGTAAAAACCTGGCCAAGAAGCAGCTCAGCAAGGACACAACCCACAGACCAGATGTCGATTGCAGATGTGTATTCAGTTGCCCCGAAGATGAGCTCAGGTGCACGATAATAGCGAGAACAGATGTATGATATGTTTGGCTCGCCTTTAACCTGTTATAGAGGGTAGATTTATATATTCATCACATACAATGTTAAGGTGCCTTAGTGGAAATGAGAATAATTAAGTGACCAATCAATATATCAAGAAACAACAAAAAGTATTCAGGGCAGGAACCATAACTGAAAATAACATATTAAAATTTGCAAATACGCAGAATTAAGAATAAAAATCTAGATTAAAGCAACCAAACAAGAAAACATACCAGAACTTTTGCACTCCCAAAATCACAGAGTTTGAGCTGATGAGTATGAGGATTGACCTGAAAGAACATATGGTATCAGACAACTCAAGAGCTTATCTCTTACAACTGCAAAAGATAAGTTCCACATTCAAGCCCCACCACACAATTTCTTTTCAGGGTGAAGGGGTCAGCAGGAAAGTTTATAAGGTTTAGAAACGAACCAGGAGATTTTGAGGCTTGATGTCTCTGTGGCACACGCCAATTGCATGAATATATGCCAAAGATCTAAATATCTGGCGATCAAGAAAGCACGTATCATTAACCGTTAAACAAACATCATATTTCAGCAATGCCAAAATGATAAGCACTTGGCCATAATTCAAGCTTCTTGGTAAAATTTGGCAAATGTATTCATATTTCATATGTTTCTTCCTAGGATGTCCTTTGCCAAAAGTGTACCAGATGACATACAGAACACTGAAAGTGAGGAGCTTCAGATACTTTATGCCCACACCAAATGGATATACTCCCTCCGTCCCAAATGAATGCCCAACAATTTCCCAATTTACTCTTTGATTAAGAGCAAATTTGAATTTTTTTTGGACATTCATATTTGGACGGAGAGAGTAGGACAAATTTCATCCATTTACGTTGAAGGAAGCAAGAAAATAACTGTAATCATAAAAATGAAGATGAAAAAAAAGTCTTTAAGAAATTCTTCCACTAAAGACATAAATGCAAGTGTCATACATACAAAGGACAAACCTGATAAGTGTAGAGTTTGACATATATCATAGGCATACGCTGATTTGCTTTGCTATAGTGTCTAGCAACACGATAGCATGTCTCGGGTACATATTCAAGAACCAAATTAAGATAAAGCTCGTCCTTGTCCGTAGTAGAGAAGAAGCAGTGTTTGAGACCAACAATATTAGGGTGATCAAGAAGGCGCATTGTTTGCAATTCACGGTTCTTGTATCTCTTATCCTGCAAAACCTTCTTGATTGCGACAGCTTCTCCAGTTTCTAAGCACTTGGCCTGCAGAAAAAGAAATTCAGGTAGCACAGACTTTCAAATGCAGTTCTACTGCATAATACACAAGGCAAAAACAAAGCTACACACTTTGAGAACCAAAGTTATAAAACTGACAGTCCAAAAACTAGGTGAACGAATTACCTGAAACACAATTCCGAAAGAACCTTGTCCGACAACACGCTCAGCCATGTAGCTTATTGTCTGAAGTACAAATTAAATAGCATAAGGATTATTAGCGATATAGAAGCAAAAATCATTACAAGATAACTTTGTTGTTTTTTTGTGAAACAGAATTGTTACCACATAAAATGAATCTACTTGCCAACCAAGAGCACTAGCGCCAAATGAGAGAAACGAAGTAAAAATTAATATTTATACACAAAATTGATGACAAAGCTATATGAATGTACTTTCACGGTTACATCTGATGCAGCCAATTCGATTAACTACTAGCTTGAAGTTCCTCACTAGAATGTTTAGAGCATATCAATGGATTCTCAAAAAAAAAAAAAAAAAAAAAAAAAACTGATGCCCTGCATCAGAACTAAAAACAATGGCATTCCTCATTTGCCACATAAGCTTCTGAAGGAGACCTGAGGCCTACCCAAGTACAGAAATGCACCATGAATAAAATCTTTAATCTATATTTATTTATGGTTGCAGTGAACCAGATTATAGTGCACATTCTATGGCAGCAGAGACAATTCCAAAGATAGTACAGTCGCGGACCTAGGACAAAATCTAAGTGGGTACACAAATCAAAAGAATAACTTTAAGTAGAGAAAAAAACTAAGAAGCTAGTGGGAATTGAACATGGGACCACTAGGCACTAGCTATTTAACAAGAGACTTTACCATTACACTACAAGAAGTTTTATGTAGTGGGTACACTGCCATCCAGTACATAAGCCTGGGGTCCGCCTCTGAGATAGTCTCATTTCCAAATATCGTTTTCATAATTTTTTCAGTTGTTTCTTTCTTTATGAAAACCTGATTTTTTTTATTTCCAAATATGAGGATTCATGTTAGCCGACCCCAAATCATTTTAAGGCCTTGTTGTTGTCGTTGTTGTTGTTCTCATGCAAAAGAAGATGCTACTTCCCTTTCATTTGAAAGAATTAGAGAAATGTAAAAGCACAATCTAAAAAAGTAGACTTATCAAATGCGACTATATTTTCGTTAAGGAGGGAGTATATGAGTCTCTTGGGTGCAGAAGCAAACAATAAATAGTATGCAATGATTCCTTCGTTTTGAGTTGATTCACGAGAACTTGAGATTGCAAAGGTATATGAGGCTTAAACCTTGGTAATCAAATAACGTGTCCTAACACCCACACATATGCCCATCAGTGAACAATTTCAACAAGTCCTAATCAGCACTAATTCATTTTTTACCATTACTCATCATTTTCCTCAAAGCCTACAAAACAGATTTTGACCTAAAATTTAAAGTCATTTTTGTCTAAGTTCAACCAAGTTGACTCAAAAAATTTAAGTAAGACTCTTCCGATGGCCAGGAAGGAGGTATAATAAGGCAGCAAGTCACTTGATTCCAGTAACATTGGATTTAGGTGTTAAGTCGACTCAAAACCACTTAATATATAACGACAACAACTTTTTCCCCTCCAATATCTCGGCCTACCAAGCTTGCCACATCCAGTAAATCCAAATAACCTTTGAGAAAAAATAGCTTACGCTGCTTACCTAATTCAAATGTAGTTAACAGATGTAGATATATTCCTGGACGAAATCCAGTAAATCAGAATAATTTTCAGGTCCAGACATGAATTGTGCAGTCATTCAATAACCCCTACACAGGTTGTACTCATTTTTACCTGTTTGGGTTGACCATTTCTACCTCCAATAGTTGTTACGATGATATGGCCAGTCTCAGTTCCAGTTCCAGTTCCATCCACAACTGTCGCCTCCATTTCCTACAAAACGGAAATGTCAGAAGAGAAGTAAAGAATATGACCAACATATAAATGGAAAATGAATAAGTGAATAATCTCAATTTAAAAAGGAGTTAACCTTTTCCACCTTGTCATCACTGATTCTCATTTCATTAATTTCCTCCGGAAGCTTGTCGACGAACATAGTATCACCCACTTTTGCCATGTTTGAAGGGGCCCCGCCAGCTGAGGCCATATTTAAAGATATATGTTTGATAATTGCTAAGAGAACACAAGCCATACGAAAGAGCGTCAGCTTCCAGATGTAAATGGAATCAAGATAAAATTTATGCCAGAAGATCGTATTTAAGTGTCCAGATAAAGCAAAGCCACGTCCCAAAAGATGAGGTCTCATTTAAGTGTCCAGATAAAGCAAAGCCACGTTCCATAACATGAGACACCATCTAGTTGAGTAACTAGAAATGTCAAAAGTCAATGGCAAATGTACTTATACAATACCCCTGTTTTAAAGAACAAACTCTCTCGCAAACATGCAAGCAGAACTTACTATAGATGCTCAGAAGAATCAACAAATCGCAACAACATATTGCAAGTTTTGTCAGCATACTTTGGAGTTCGAAAGCTGGGAACGGGATGATCAAACAACTCAATTTCATTACTTAAGAGAATAAATTGGCAACTATTTGTAAACCTTGCATAAGTTGAAAGAACTACCACTGAGCCAAGTAACACAATGACTCTCCTACAATGCATACTTAATACTGAGAAATCAAAGATACAACCAAATGAAGCAAAATTTAGACCTATTGTAGACACCCCAATACAACCTCACCAAAATAGCAGTTTAGAAAGCAAACGATTCGGCAATAACATTTATCCCTATTTAATGCATGACTGAAGGTGAAAAACATGTAATCTTGAGGGAATCGATAATTTTTTAGCACCATGACATTGATATGAGCCAGGTAAATAAATGCAACCCCAACTTTCCGCCTACCTCCGCATAAATTTACCATCATCCTGCGCCAAATCTATCGCGTACAAAACTATTAAGCCTAGTAATATACCAGCAGCACAATCTACTCCAAACGAACCAGCTCACCATGATCAGAGATCATTGCCACCAGTAGTATGTATCACCAAGCGGCCAAATATAGAAATCTAGTCCCGTAGGTCCTGCAGCGACCATCAACCGTAGTTCCCAAGTAGGGAGCTGTGCTATTTATGCCTCAAAGCTATCTATAGCAAAACGAGCTACAATTTTTTTTCAGTTTCTCATCAAGCAAATAATTACACATCACAAACCCAACAGAAAGCCGACAAAATTAAATCTTGAAAATTTTACTCTCCCACATTCTGCAGCAATAATCCACAATAATTCTAATTTACTTAGTGCCAATCTCAGCTCTTGTTTCCTCTACTGAACTCTAAATCTTAAGCAAATCGGATTCCAAATTCTTATTTTACTCCATAATGAAAACAAATAAACACTAAAACAAAATACGCATATCAAGAAATTCCATCTCTGGACTGCACAGAAAACAAAACACAACGATCCTTAAGCCAAACCTCACATTTCTTCTTTCCAACATCAAACTACACGACCAATATGCAGATAGAAAACAAGAAGTTGATGCAAACGAGGAGCTACGTCTCAAAAATTACTCTCCATAGTCTATTTAACTTCTTTGTGCCGGAGCTCAGCTCCTGATCACTGCCGCTTAAATCTAAAACCAAAAACATCATCAAATAAGCTTATTTCTTTCCTCTATTTTCTCATCACAATAAATGGCCAGGAAAACTAGGAAACCAACAGACCGGAGTCGATTAGTCTACACTAATTTATGCTCCTGGTCACTCCAACCTAAAATCCAAATCTAAATCCAAAAACACCTTCAAACAGTTTCATTACCTCCATTTTTCTCATCACACAAACATTACAACAGCCAAAAAAAACCTAGAAATCGAGAACAGAAATCCATACCTGTAGCTGTAAATCAGTCACATTCTGCACAAAAACAACAAAGCTTCCCGATCCACACCTTCTCCGAAATCCGATCAAGCACGCAAAACAAACCCTAGAGATAGAAGAACTTATCTTTACCTTCGTGGAGAGAGAGAGAGAGAGAGAAAGTGGGAAAAGGTGCGAAACGAGTCTTAGAGAGAGAGAGAGAGAGAGAGAGGTTTGACTAAACTGTGAGTCTTCATTTTCTTTTCTTTATAGCTTTGGATGCTTTAATTCTGGAGGGAGAGAGAATGGGCGGACGTCAACTGGTTTTCTGAAATTAGGTTTAATTAACGGTTTACAAGTCCGTATGATTGGAGTTTGGTGCTTACGTGGAGAATGGTGATTGGTTTGTTTTTGGTTAGTTTGAAAATTGTTAGTCGTTGGGCTGTACAAAGGGATGACCAAAATCGGTTCCGGACCCGGTTTCGGTTCGGAACCGCCGGTTCCGGTTCAGCATATATGTGACCCTGAACCGGCCCGCGCTTACACCGGTTCCGGTCATCACAATTCGGTTCCGGTACGGTTCCGGTCCGGTTCCGGTTCAGTTAGGCCCGTCTCAATAATTATGGGGGCCCTGAGCTAAATATGAAAGTGGGGCCCTAAGTCCTTAAAAATTTACAAAAATGATGGCAATAATGTTGAAGTAATAAATAAATAATTCATAATATATATATATATATATATATATATACTCCATCCGTCTCACCTCACTTGAGACTTATTTTCATTTTGGTCCGTCCCACTTCACTTGAGACTTCCTAAAGTGGTATTTTTTTATAATTTTATATTGAATCTACCCCACTCACTTATTATCTCTCTTCATTTTCCACCACACAAATCATTCAACCAATCTACCATTAACCCCACTCATTCTCTCGCTTCATTTTCTACCACACATTTTCCTTATTTTATTTTTTTCCTTAGTTATTGTGCCTACCTCTTAGGTCTCAAGTGAGATGGGACGGAGTGAGTATATATGTAGAGAGAGAGAGAGAGAGAGAGAGAGGGAAACAGGCTTTTCAGCAAGATTGGATCCTAAAAAAATCAAATTTTCTAGTTAAGATTTAAAAATAGAATGAAATCCTAAACTAAAAAAAGCGGGAGGAAAAGCCTAAAAACTAAAATATGAGAAATAACCCAAGTAGGCTAAAAAAATCCACATAAATTAGACCATCTTTATCAACAATCTCATTCAACCCAATCTACAGATAAAATACTATTTTTTCCTCCTCCACCTACACAATCTACAACCTCAATCAACTTTTTCTCTTTTCATCCTTTATTCACAATCTAAGTCAATCCAACCCAACCCAAATTAACTCTCATTTTTCTTTATTTCTTTTATAAAATGTATTTTCAAATTCAATTTTTATTATTCTTTTATCTTATAATAGCTATACATGACGAAAATAAATAAACATATAAAATTGAAATTATACTTAAAATTCCATTTCACTCGTTACAAATACATGACGAAAATAAAATTCCAATGAAATTTATTTATTTTTAATTTACTAAAATTTAAATAGAATTATAAATGAACGTAAAATATATGCATATAAAAGATACTCCCTCGGTCCCAGAATGATAGTCCCCCTATTTTCATGGGTTTTACGAATGAACTTTGAGTAATAATTAAGGCTACTTTTAATTATTCTAATGAAATTTTTGGGACGGAAAAAAAGTAGCATTTATAACTGCTCAAAGTTCCCTCGTAGTAACAACGAAAAAAAGTGGACTATCTTTCTGGGACGGAAGGAGTATTATTGTAATGGATTGCTAAAAAAAAAAAAAAAAAAAAAAAAAAAACAACCAACAAACAAGTGCCAAGTGTCCACCAACTTGACATCTTTTGCTCAATCAAGATTGAGATCCCGTTCGGTTCACCGAACGGATCGTCAATCTCTCTTTTTTTTTTTTTTTTTTTTTTTTGCAAAATGTTTTGTCTTCTTCCTACGATCTTGGTTGAAGATTGCCAATAAAGATGGTCTTAGAATGATAGAAGAAAGGAGAGACCAAGTAAGAAAGACTACATTTTTTTATGTGGTGCTGTTGCAAGGACTCGAACCTGAGTAAGTTAGGGAAAACAAAAGCACCTTATCCACCAAACCACCTGCTGTTATGATGTATATTTTGGAGTTAAATATATATTTACTAAATTACAAAAATTTGGGGCCCCACTAAATAGTTGGGCCATGTGCTATTGGGCTGCTTACACACCCTCAAAACCGGGCCTGGGTTCAGTCCACGCTACCTTTTTTTTATTTTTTTTTATCATACAATAATGAGTAAACATGTTAAAATTTATTAAAAGACAAGAGATTTTTATTTTATAATACACGAATGAATAAACATGTTAAAATTTATTGAAAAATAAGGGATTTATATATTTTTTAATGGAAATGCCGATCCGGTTCCGGTTCGCCATATATGTGACCCTGAACCGGCCCGCGCTTACCACGGTTCCGGTTACTCCGGTTCCGGTTTACTCCCCGGTTTGCTCCGATTCCGGGCTTTTCCGGTCCGGTTCCGGTCCGGTTTTTCGGTTTCGGTCCGGTTCCGGTCCGGTTTGGCCATCCCTTACAAATGGATCCCCCAATTATACTAGTGATAAATAAGTAGCAGACATGGAATTGTTACAACAAGAATACTAAGCTGTTCACCACTTTTTAGTATTTGCTCATATTTTTCTAATTTTAATATAGTATATGTTCAATATGTTCAATTATTTTAAGTGTTTTTTTTAGCAAACGATATTTTTTTTTTCATTCACAATGATAAAAGAGATGGCGCTCCATAAATGCCGGAGGCTCACCCCAAACTTCAATAGCAGTTCCAACTCTTAACTTACTACAACAATATTTCCGATCTAGATCTTGAGACGCGATTCCTCTCCAAGTAAAACTTGGACACTGTCTCAATTGGGCATTCAAGAAATCCCCATGGGGTAATATGTTGCGCTGAGCACTTCATATGCAGAATCCGGGTTGACGAGAAATCGCTTACCAACAATCTCAAAATCCACGAACAATCCTTGTACAGTACGTGGAGAATGGTGATTGGTTGGTTTTTGGTTAGTTTGAAAATTGTTAGTCGTTCGGCTGTACAAAAGGGTCCCCCAATTTGACTAGGTGATAAATGGGTAGCAGACATGGAATTGTTACAACAAGAATAATAAGCTGCTCACCACTTTTTTAGTATTTGATCACATTTTTTTCTAATTTTAATATATACTCCCTCTGTCCCAGCTCACTTGACATTTATTTTTATTTTACTCCGTTCCAGCTCACTTGAAACTTGACGTAGCGGAAGCTTAGATAAATGATTGATTACGGTAGAAATGAATCAATATGCGTAAACAACCCTTCAACAGCAGTCGAAATTAATCAAGACTACAAGTCGGAACAAGAAAACGATTTCATTCAAAACGGCATAAACTGCCTCTCAAAACCCTAGAATAAAGTATATAAATTCTGCGAAAAAACCCTACTGAAAAGAAACCCTAAAACACGGAAATTACGAAAATGTCCAAAACAATGTAAAAAAACGGATAAAAACTTCAGAAGGCCGTTTGAGGGCCTTAGAAGCGTTTTTTGGCCTTTTTAAAGCCTGGTCAGGGGGCAAACCACTATGTCTATTGTTCCTCTCGAAAAGACGCTCGTTTTGATATGCAGCGCGTCCCGTAACTCCTCCGGAATCAAAAGTTACGCCCGTTACGGTCGAACGCATCTAAAAACTCGAACGCCAACTCTTCAACTGCATCAACACTTCTCAAAATAGCCTACTTTTTATAATTTTATATCCACTCTACCTCACCACTCATTCTCTGTCTCCATTTTCCACCACTCATTTTATTCAACCAACACTACTATTTAGCTAAAATAATAATTTGGTCACTGAACTGATAAATGACTATTTTATAGTCATTTAAGGTCTAAAAAGATAGTCTATTAACCTTATTTTTCAATAAATAAACCTAAATTACTTATTTTCTACTCTTTATTTGATATAATGCACTTGGGAGAATGTTTTTATGATACAAGCAGGTTTTTCAATACATTCTTGAGGAAAGAGGAAGCTAAGGCATCATCTTTGTGAAAGGCTTGAAAAAGGCTTGCTCGGCCGAGCACTTTTCCTTGACTCGGCCGAGCACCCTCTGAATCAGCAAAAGGTGCCTTTTCAAATGGAGACCTTTCAAAGCATCCATCCGGGAAAAAGTGCATCCTCTCCTCCAAGGCTTATATATAGAAGTAGAAATCAGTGTTTTAGATATCTAAAAATTATTGTAAACACATTATAGCAAAGTTTGTATTCCAAATATCATTTTTATCTCAGAAATTGCAAAAAGTTATAAAACTTTCTTTAGCAATTTTCTGAGTTTTTCAAGCAATAATATATCGAGGTTCTCTTCAAGTCTTGTGTTCTCATCTTAATTTCTGAATAAGTATTTCTTTCTCTATCTTTATTTTATTTATCTTATTCTTATTATTTCGCAAATGGCTTGTGAGTAATCCCCCTTTTTCTTGGGGTTGGATAACTCAAGCAACATTTGTATTTACTAATATTCATGCTCTAAATTTATTCTCTTCATCTTAAACAATTCTACTATATCAAACTTTAACGCCTACGACCATGATGACGTCCATGATTTGTATGAATCTTAGTTAATCAAGGGAAGTACTGATCGGAGAACCTTGATTAGCGGATCCATATAGTCAGAACTAAGTTCATTACTCACGAGAGTAGTGTAATGGCTTAGGGATGCTCCTTGAGTGGAAAGTATGCTGATTTTTATAAAGAAAACTTAATGGATTCTTACTAATTATGGGTCATCGAGAGATAGGGCATAATTAGTACGAGAATACAAACGCTACTTGCTTGATCGTGAGAAGTAGTGTAGGATTAGCATACCATCCTTGTTTCAAAATGAAATTTTAATCTGAAAAGAGCATGATTAATTGATGAATACAATGTTGTTTGTATCCCAATCCCGAGAATTCCTTAACCATAAAAGTTTTCAATCTAAGCTATAGTTTTTATTATTACTTTCTAGTCGTGACAAACAATTTTATACCCCCCAATCATTCTCTTTTCTTTATTCTTTTATCCAAATCAAAACATTTTATAAGTAAAGTTGTCTCCGTGGGAACGACTCGCTCTTGCACTATCTATACCACAAAAACCCGTGCACTTGCGGAATAACCTAACATGAACCAATGTTTCACTGTCCTCACAATGCTTTTTTATTGTTTGATTGTCCTCACTGAATTATCCCAATGTCCTCGCTCCGTCCATAATATCGTTAAAATCCTAACAAAAGTTAATCATATGCTCTCACGTGAGTCGTGACTTACTCAAGTTTGATTTTTAACAACCCTGTTAAAGCTGTTAGAAAGTAGAAACCCTAATCATAAAATATGCAATGACCATTTTATCCCCAACTTGTAGTGGTGAATGACTGTCTGTCAACTATAAAATGATAAAGATTCCTAACGTGGATTTTTCAAAATGCATGTGTTCTGTTGAGATATTGACGGATATTTTGTGAATACTTATCTTTTCCTTATTTTGTTCTATGTAAAATATGTAGGAGATATGATTAGCTTAAATTTAGGGATTAGTACTGATGACGCCCTAGATTTCTAGGGTCACGGAGGTAGAACTCCAATATAGCTGTCTCTTGATCCTGATCACAACACAAACAAGAACACCGTTAAGACCAAGGCCGGGTTGGAATCCGGCTTAGGCCCTCGGGTGTGAGAGTAAGGTCTCTAAGGAAAACCTAAGAAGAAGGTTCAATGAAGACCTTGTGTGTGTGAGTAGGATAGAGCACGTACCTGGCCCTTGGGGGTGGATAGGAGTATTTATATGAGTAGAAGGAGGAGGTAGGTTTAAGGTACTAACCGCCCTTGTACCGGATGGACACGCGGCAGGTCCTCATTGGTTCGGCCAGGGGAGTGGCTGGGAACGTGGCGTGTTGTCAGGGAATCATGGTTCCACCACCAACCGTTATGGTATGTCAGGTACGGACATGTAGCGTCTGTTGTACGTTTGTGACAGCTGGCTTCTGCGGGCTACGGGCAGGAGGTTGAGTGATCATCATGGGACCCTTAGAATAGCGGGAGGCAGAGCTACCTCGGTTATGGTTATCAGGAAGCCCGGGGGTCTCGGGCTTGCTCGCTTGCGGGCTTATCCGGTTCGGTGTAATCGAACTCGCTTGTACTGGTTTTGAACCGGGTCCGGTCCGGTTTGTGATGCTCAGTCTCATCAGTGGCCCCTAACTCCGAGGGTCAGCTTATTTATGAGCGGCGCGAGGAGTTATATTTCAATGGCTCGGTCAGGGCAAGCTGTAGTAAATACGGGCACGGAATATCATGGGACGGGAGTCTTACGATTGTGGTTGACGATAGGACAGTGGGCCCCACGAGTCAGGCTAGTGACGTAGCTGTCAGGTCCTTGATATGACAAGGAGCACGCTCATTAAATGCGAACCGTCATTGAAATTCGAAAAAAGCTGATTCCCGCCTCTTCATTTTCCGGGTTTATGCCGGGTCGTTCCGGATCTTGGGCAAAACCCGACCCACTCTGGGGGTATAAATAACCCTAATTGGCTTACTCAAGAACCTTCGGCATTTTTAATTTTTGGCTATCGTTCTTGAGAGAAATATTGCTGATAACGACGTTGATTTGCTTCCTCCGTTTCCTTAACTCGATCGATTTACAGGTAGTGCTTCCCTTTTTATTTTCGTCGCTGGTTTCTGATTGCTAACTTTTCGCCTTCGGTCCTTTCCACCGTTCATCGGGGGTAGAATCTAAGAACGCCGTGTTTTCATAACTTTTAACATCACGAACCAAGCTTTTAACTTTTAATCACCGAGTCTTTGATTTCTAACCGGTTGACTTGTCTCTTTCTTAGGAATCCTGGGTCCATCTTTGATTTTATAACATTTTGTTGAAAAAACTCTTGAATGAGGTTATGGATGAATTGGACCTGGGGAGAATGCTTCGTCCGGACCTTTTCGGTTGTTGTCGACGAACGGGGGGGATTTACCGGTACCTGATAAACGCCTGGAAAAGGCTTTCCCTGGATGCTTTTATGACCATAGGGATAGTCTATGAGTGGGACTCTTGGATCCTACCCCTGCTGTGGGAGACAGGCCCCTCAGTCCATTTTGACTCGGGGAGAATGAGGGTATTAGGGGGCGAGGAACAATTAGGGGTTTTTGTGAAAGCGGTTTTAACTCGATTCCCCGATAATGTAGATATGGACGGTAATGCTAGAAGGTTGGTGAGGTTAGGTGGAGACCGCGTGTCCGCGAGTGGATCTAATGCTCAGTACTGGTTGGATGCCCCTCTGGATGACGAACTGCCCGTTCAGGGCCATGACCGCGACGTTTCTATGGATGCTGGGGTGATTGAGGTAACTAGTAGCGGGGATGCTTCAGAGCGGGCTGATGATGGTGATGAATTCTTATTAGATGAACCTGCCCGTGATGTCATGGGAGATGGTTCTTCAGACACTCAATCGGACTCGCGCTGGCAACTGGAGAGGTTGGCCCCTGACACTGCCCGAAAGGTCAATTTGCTTCGCTCCCCTGTTAGGATCGTAGATTCCTTCCCTGAGGGTCCTGATAACAGGAGGACCAGTCAAGCAGGGGCGTCTAGCTCTGGTGCGGGTTTGAGGGACGAGGGCGAGGAGGATGCCGGTGATGAGTATTTATCGCAGTTCCGTGTCGACTCCAAAGTATATCTTGTCTACGGTCTTATTGAATACGAGTATCTTATGGGTGGGAGATCAATGACTCCTCCCTTGATCCGGGCCGAGAACCTTGCCTGCATATTCTACCCGGCTCAGTTCGAAAACGGGCTGCGCCTTCCTTTGGATCCATTTATTTGTGAATTTCTTGAGTTCACCCATTGCCTCCCTATGGACTTGACCCCGAATGTCACGACCCGAAATCTAGGCTCTATTTTATTAGTAATTAAATGATTATTATTTGATTATTTGCTTATTTATTTATTTAAATTATTATTTATTTAAATATTATGTGTGCATTTTATGTGTCATAATATTTATGCTTAGCATTTTATTTGGGTTATTTGGGCTAGTGTAGAAATATTGGGTCTTAGTTGTTAGTGGGGAGTATTGAGTTGGGTAGTATTAGAGGAGGGGTCTTTGTGTAAGTTTTTAAATCATACTCCTACCCTCTCCCTACACCTCCTTCTCCCTCATACACTCCACCTCCCTCATTATCTTTCCCAGCCAACTCTCTCCCTCTCTCTTGTGTTTTGGTAAGTTTTCTTTCTTTTTCTTCTCTCTTAATTTTCTTCATCTTCCCTTCATAATCTCTTATTTCTTAAAACGTGAAATGTGTTTAGATCGTCGATAGGATCGCGTAGAATCAAAAATATTTGAAATCCATCAACTTTGAGAATTTGCAAGTAAGTTGCTTTTCCCCCATATTTTATGCTAAAATGTTCATATCATACTTATATTATGCTTGGGTTGTTATATGTGAAGTTTGGATGAGGTTGCAATTTATTTGGGATTTATTTTGGGAATTATTGGGGTTTTGGGTTAAAAATGGTGAATATGTGAATGTGGGTTTAAATCTTGTTTTGAGTTGTTAGGTGTTGTTGTTTAGGTTCCCTTGATGTTTAGATGTGGTTTTAGTACCTTGGAATCTAGTTTGAAAGCTTTGATTTTGAGCATTTAGTGAAGGTTGTGTTTTGGTTCGAATTTGGTGAACCCAGGAAGAATCTGGGCATTGTTCTTCTGGCACGGTCGTGCTCCTTTATTTGGCACGGTCGTGCAACATTCACTTTCCTCCCGTCATGATTGGCACGGTCGTGCCACTTTCTTAGGCACGGTCGCGCCAAAATTCCCTTTCCTTCCGTCATGATTGGCACGGTCGTGCCACTTTCTTAGGCACGGTCGTGCCAAGCTGGGACTCTGGTATATTCTTCCCTTTTCTTCTAAAATTGTTTCCTCCATAACTTTCTCATCCGAACTCCGTTTTGGACGAATAAACTATCATTTTAAAGCTCTCCTTGATCTCTTCGAGATGAGTGAATAGTTTTGCTTGAGTTAACTGGATCCTTTGTGATCAAATGTGATAAGGTATTGGTGTTATTATTGTGGAAATTATTAAAGCACCTTAATTGGTTAGTGTTAGTTCATTTCACTTTCTTGGTGACTTCTTGGTATGGTTCCCTACTTTGGAACCTTAAGTTGTTTATTCATGCTAAATTATTATTACTTAGCATTTATTTGGAAGCCCAGCTGGCATATTTGTTGCATCGGGCGATGGGAAAGATTATAATGGCAAAGCCAAGTCCATTATAATGTTGACCATTGTTTTGCCCCCTTCTTTTACCCCTTTTCCAGATTGGCCTTGGAAAGGATGAGTTAGCTTCCTTTGTGAATGTATCTAGCTACCGGGCATGACTTTGTGTCATGGTCCTTGTCCTTTGTGACACTTTTATGGTTATTGGTTCCGGTACCGGGGTTTTCTCTTCGGCTTTCATGCTATTATGAAGATGATGATTTGTTGATTATTGAAGCTGCGCATCCTTTATTTGGATGTACCAGTTTGGAAAACCTTGGCTATATCCTTTGTTATGTGTTTATTTCCGCTGCTATCTGTTATGTGATAAATGCTATGTGCTATGTGATATTTATTATTGCTTATTGTATATTGCATCATAGCATGTCATGTAGTTGCATTAGTAACTTATTGAGATTTATCTCTCACCCTTTACTTTTATCTTGTTTTTCCTTAACCCCCCCCCAGGTGCTAAGGATTAGTCTCGCTGATCACGAGAAAGAGGACGTCGAGTGTGGATACATTATTTTGGGGAAGGTTGTTATAGGTTGGTTTACATTATATAAATGTGTAACCATTTTGGGATAGCTGTACCAATCAATGACGTCATTAAGAATTGTATATTTGTATTTTGTTGGGCATAAACTTGTGGAAGTTTATGATAGTTGTAATTGGTTTTTTATCAAACTTGGTTTTGTAAAACTTTGGATCATCACCTTTTGGTATTAAATGGAATTTTTAACTTCGGAATTTCACAGTTTTAGTTTTAGAGTCGACGTCCAGATCGCGGTCTCGGGCCCGCGGGGTCCGGGGTCGCGACACCGAATGCCATTCGCTATCTGGTGTCCTTTATAGTCGTAAGCCGCATGTTGGGGTATGAGCCTTCTTTGTCCGCGCTCCATATTTACTTCACCCATCAAGTTACTGCGGGCTGCTTGAGCTTAAAGACCAAACCGCGGTCTGAGAAGATTTTTTCCGCTGCTACTAACAAGTTCGATCAGTGGCAAAGATATCCCTTCGTTATTCAGAACCGTTTAGGCTGGCCATTCCCTCGCCCTGACAATTTAGCACCGATTTCGATGTCCCGCCAAAATTTTCCCGATCCGGAAGAAGGCCGAGATCTGAGCGCGGCGATGGAGGCCTATCTTGCTCGGTTTACGAAGAGGGTTACCCTGGACGACCAGTCGGTTGTGGAGACTCCTCAAGTTTATGATGTCTCAGCAATTATTAGCGATGAAGAGCTCCTGACCTTCGCCGGGGTGGCCCCGAGGCGCGTTTCTGGCCCCGAGCTTAGGGTTATCATGGCCCCTCTGTTGCGAGATCCTGATTGGAAAGTTCATCAATCATTTGTTTTCCTTTCTGATTGCTCTGCCTGTAATTCGGGGGAGACTTGTCCAGACCCTGGTTTACTCGGTCTCTTTCATTGTACACTTTTATACTATTTTCTTGTCTTTTTTCGCTTTGTCTTTATCTATATGACTGTTGTTCTTGTTCGCAGATCCAACCGACACGATGCCCCCCAAGTCCGCACAGAAATTAAGGTCGCGGCCAGGAAAGCCGCAGCTTTTGAAAAGCAAAGGAGAGCTGATGCTATGAAAAGGGTGGAGGCTCCTGGGGTCAAGATCCCTGTCACGGACAAGGTTGATAAGTCCGGAGCGGTGGTTTCTCAGCCGCAACTGACCCGGAACCTGCCTCCGAATCCCCGCCAAGGCGCTGGCCGCGGTAAAACTGTGATTGGAACCGGCCACTCTTCCCAAGCTTCTGGCGTAGGTCTATCTGCTCCCGAGCCCACGAAGAAACGCTCTGCAATCGGGGATCCAACGTCCCCTCAGAGGGATAAATATCAGAAGGTTGGCTCTTCCTCCGGCGATTTTACGGTCTTATCTCCTTCGAGAGGGACCCTATGCTCCAATTTGTATCCGGTGGAGTCAATTGAGGATAGAGAGCGCGCCCGGGAGTTCGGGCTCAAGATAGCCAAGGCCCCTGAGGTGTATGGGGTGGATCTCCATAGCCTCCAGAGCGCTAATGCCTATGTTGGTGATGGGCTGATGCACCGTCTCTATTTTCCAGATTATCAACAGAAGGTTTTGGGTGCTTCGAATCCTATCGCCGCCGCGGGCAACGTGGGCCTGTGTTTGACCGAGGTTCGTTTTTGACTTGGATTATATATCGCGCTTCTCTCCGCACCGTAGTCTAATCACATTTGTTATTTGCAGATTGCCAACGAGGTTATCTATCTGTGGACTCAACATGAGGTTGATGCCGCCGTGATCGCGGCGAGGAATACTGAGCTGATAGCTGCGAGTGAGGAGGTTCAAAAGTTGACCAAGACTGTGGAGAGCGCTGGCCAGGAATTAAAGAGCAAAGATGCGGAGGTCGTTAGCGCGGCCAAGGAGGTATCTAAATTGAGTAGTGATCTGGCAGTAGCTCGAGAAGCCAAAGAGCGGGCTGAGGCTGAGAAGGCGAGTGTTGATGCTCGCAATGCTGAGCTCCTGAGGTCTTTGGAGGCGGAGAGGAAGAAATCCGAAGAGCTGTCCAACAGAGTGGACGAGCTGGACGGTAAACTTCTTGACCAAATGCGCTATGAGAATGAACGAAAGCGGGTTTTGGAGGAGGAGAGGGGCAAGGCGGTTGCTGAATTCAAAGAGTCCGCAGAGTACTCCGAAAAATTATCCGTCGTGGGCAATGAGCAGTACGAACAGGCGGTGCACACTATTGCCCGGAATCTTGCGGCCACGGGGAAATACACTGCTCAAGAGATCACCATCATTTGTTCTATCGTGGCCACGGATCCGGAATGCTTTAATGGTCATTCCTTAGTGCCTTTTGCCAATCATCAGCTTGAGGCCTTGCCCGAGTCGGTTTGGAATGCTCTGCCTCCGGTTTCACTTGTGACCGTTCAACCCTTGATCAAAATGATAGATGACTTGCGGTTTACAGGTGATGAATCCGCCTTGTCTCTGGCCGTGGCTCTGGAGAAGGTATTTGGCCCCAATGGCCCCTTCGTCGAAGGTATTGTTCTTCCCTTTTCAACTTTTGCCTCCGCTCTAGCCGAAGCCTCTGAAGCTCTGGCTCGTTCTGCAGCTGACCATACTGCCTCTGATTCTGTTCCAGAAGTGGAAGTTAACCCGCCGCCGGCCAGTTGAAGATCAGACCGGGCTGCGTCCCGAGACCTTTTTATAATAGTATTAGATTCCATGAACTTGAACATTTGACTCAATTAGGGTCTGATTTTGTAATGTATCTAATTGCTCTTCTTTTGATCCCCATATCTCCCTGACATTTATTTTCGTTGTCTTTTATTGCCCTTTTTGCTGGTTGCCTTGGAATTGCCAAACACTCATCGTTTTTCCTTGGTTACTTTGTTTGGCATTTCTTCTTTGTTTTTCAAGGTTATGGCCCCAGGCTGATTAATGTGAATGTGCCTTGAACTTTCTATGTCTGATACTTACGATCATTTTTCTCGGCGGGCTTACGGTCTAGCTCGTGGGCGTATGACCGCGCATCGTGCATGAAGGTTCATGCAACGGTATTTCCCTTGACGGGCTTTCGGTCTAGCTCGTGGGCGCATGACCGCGCATCGTGCATGAAGGTTCATGCAACGGTATTTCCCTTGACGGGCTTTCGGTCTAGCTCGTGGATCGTGCATGAAGGTTCATGCAACGGTATTTCCCTTGACGGGCTTACGGTCTAGCTCGTGGGCGTATGACCGCGCATCGTGCAGGACGGTTCATGCAACGGTATTTCCCTTGACGGGCTTACGGTCTAGCTCGTGGGCGTATGACCGCGCATCGTGCATGAAGGTTCATGCAACGGTATTTCCCTTGACGGGCTTACGGTCTATCTCGTGGGCGTATGACCGCGCATCGTGCATGAAGGTTTATGCAACGGTTTTTTAGGCGCGGGGCCTTAGCGGTTTGGCACTTTGTTACATCTTGCCGAATACATGTTTTTCTTTTCGGTGTCTATCCATGATCTTTCGTTTCAATGGGACAAACATAATATTATTGATCTTTCATCTTTTCCCCACTCATAGAGCCGTACATCAAAATTACAATGCATAAAATAGAAAATAGGCGAATTTCTAATAACAGGGGGGAAATACAATTTTTTAAGGGTAATACTTCTTCAGGTGGTCGCTGTGCCAAGCGTTCTTTAAGTCCTTCCCTTCTTTGGTGAGGAGTCTGTAAGTTCCTTCTTTGATTACGCGGGCAATCTGATAAGGCCCTTCCCAGTTGGGCGAGAGTTTGTTATATCCGGGCTGTCTCCCCGTGACTTCAACTTTTCTCAAGACCCAGTCTCCCACGGAAAATGACCTCTTGTTCACCCTTTTGTCATGATGGACTTTGGCCTTCTGTTTATAATTGACCATCTTTACTCGTGCTTCCAACCGTTTTTCTTCAAGAAGGTCTAAGTCTTTTCTCCGGGCTTCCTCATTCCTTGTTTCATCAAAATGGGCGACCCTGTAGGTGGGTAGGGCTGCCTCTACAGGCGCGACCTCTGATCCATATGTCAAGGAAAAGGGGGTTTCTCCCGTTGAGTTCCTCGTTGTGGTTCGGACAACCCATAGAGCCGTACTGAGCTCTTCTATCCAGCGACCACTTCTTCCCTTCAAATTTTTGTGCAAAGCGGTCATAAGCAACTTATTTGCGGCCTCCGCCTGTCCATTTCCCTGCGGTCTTGCGACGGAGGATTGCCGATGTTCTACGTTGAGTCTCTTACATTCCGCCGTAAACTTGCTTTGGAACTGGGGTCCATGATCGGAGACGATAGCCCGCGGCAAACCAAACCGACAGAATATGTGATCGTGGACGAACTTGATGATACTTGCTTCCGTAGTACTAGTCAGTGCTTTTGCCTCAACCCATTTTGTGAAATAATCCATTGCAACCACTACCATTTGCGCTCCCCCGGGCGCTTTGGGATAAGGCCCAATCAAATCAATCCCCCACATATCAAATGGCCAAGTTGGGACTACCAAACTCTGCTCCGTGGACGGCTGCCTTGGTATGTTGGCGAACCTTTGGCACTGATCACATTTGCGGACGTAGTCTTCTGCATCTCTTTTCATTGTTGGCCAATAATACCCGAGGAATCTGATTTTATCGGATAGTGTCCGGGCTCCGGGATGCCCTCCACACACGCCTTCGTGAACTTCGTATAACAAGTTGGTGACTGTTTCAGACTTGACACACCTCAGCAGCGGTTTGGTGAAGGATCTCCGATAAAGCACGCCATCAATGATTGTGTATCTAGCGGCCTGTTTCATCAAGACTCTTGCCCGGTCAGGGTCGTTGGGGAGGGTTTGCTGCTCGATATACTCCCTGATCTCGTCAACCCAATCTTTTTCCGACTCTCCAATTTGGTGAATCTCTATCCTGTCAATGGCTGGGCGCTCCGTGAACTCTATCCAGCAGTCCACACTAAGCTTGGCAATGTCTTCGTTTGTGATCCTGGAAAGCAAGTCCGCCTCGGAATTCTCAGCCCGATTAACTTGGTTCAGCTCATGGTACTCGAATTCCTTTAACAAGTTTGTCGCGAGCTCCTTGTATTTGACCAACACCGGGTGATTTGTTTCGTATTCCCCTTTCACCTGGTTTATCACTAGTTGTGAGTCGCTCTTCACGACCAGCTTCGATACTTTCATGTCCCGGGCTAATTCCAAGCCTGCTATCAATGCCTCGTACTCGGCCTGATTGTTTGAGACCGCGAACTTAAATCTCAAGGCTCGCTTGAATCTTTGACCCTCCGGGGCGGTCAAGAGTATTCCGGCGCCGCTGACACTCTTTCCCGCGGATCCATCCACACTTAACGACCAGCAATTTTCCGGTCTCTCCCCAGCAACTATTGCCTTCTTGCTTCTCTTTTTCTTTGTCTTTGCGGGTTGGGTTTTGTCCGGTTCACTCTCCTTTGTTTCAAATGTGGTTTCTGCCACAAAGTCCGCCAGTGCCTGTGCCTTGATGGTCTTCCGCGGGGAGTAGGTAATTTGGAATTCAGTCAGCTCAATAGACCACGATAGCATTCTCCCCGAGGATTCGGGCTTATGGAGTATCTTCTTCAGCGGGGTGTCTGAATAAACCGTGATTGGGTGGGCGATGAAGTATGCCCGCAGCTTCCGAGCGGCCACGAGCAAGGCGAAGGCTAGCTTTTCAATGTTTAGATAGCGGCCTTCCACAGCAGACAGTGCCTTGGAGACATAATACACGGGTTTCTGAAGGTTGACCTATTCCCTTACCAAAACCGCGGCCAATGCGTGATCTGTTGCGGCCAAGAAAATATAGAGTTCCTCCCCAAACACTGGGCTGCTTAACAGCGGCGGCTTTCCCAGGTAAGCTTTTATTTGCTCAAAAGCATTCTGGCAGTCCTCGTTCCACTCAAAACCCTTCTCTCTTCCTCCTTTTAAAGTTTTGAAGAAGGGCAGGCACTTTTCGGCTGACTTGGCAATGAATCTTCCCAAAGCCGTAATGCGGCCATTATGCTTCTGCACCTCCTTAACGCATCTGGGGGGCTGCATGTTTATCAATGCCATGATTTTCTCGGGGTTTGCTTCGATCCCTCTTTGGTTCACCATGAAACCCAAAAATTTTCCTGCCTTTACTCCGAAAGCGCACTTGGAGGGATTAAGCTTCATGTTATTTTCCCAGAGGTTGGTGAAGGTTTCTGCCACATCAATGTCGTGAGAGGTCTCCTTGGTCTTGATAACCATATCGTCGATGTAAGCCTCCAGGTTCCGGCCTAATTGATCATCAAAGACGATTCCTACCATCCTCTGATACGTACCGCCCGCATTCTTGAGGCCAAACGGCATGTTGTTAAACGTGTAGGTTTTGCCCGCGGCATAGAAAGCGCATGACGGGACGTCATCCTCCTTCATTTTGATTTGATGGTAGCCCGAGTACGCATCTATAAAGCTCAACACCCTATGCCCGGCAATAGAGTCTACTAATTGATCGATCCGGGGAAGAGGGTAACAATCCTTAGGGAAAGCCTTGTTCAAATCGGTGAAATCCACGCACATCCTCCACTTTCCATTTGCTTTGGTTACCATGACGACGTTGGCTAACCACCTCGGATATTTGATCTGGCTTATGATTCCTGCTTTCAGCAGCATATCTACCTCGATATTGATCGCCGCTTTCTTCTCCGGTGAAAAGTATCTTTCTTTCTGGAGGACCCGGGTAAATCTGGGATCGATATTCAGTTCATGCTCGATGACCTCTCTACTTATCCCCTTCATATCTTCGACGGTCCAGGCAAATACATCCAAGCTTTTTCGCAGAAGTTCTATCAGAATCTTCCTTTCTTCTGCGGGGATTTCCAGCCCGACCTTGACCGTTTGTTCGGGGTAAGCGAGATTTATGACTACATCCTCCAGAGCATCGTTGGGGCGGATGTCCCTTATTTCTCTGTCGTGCAGCGAATCAATCACGATGTCTATGTGCTCGGTCTCTGCGGCAATACGACGGGCTCTCCTACTCCGCTTAAATCCTGCCCGTGTTGAGTGGAATGACAAAGTTCCAATCATGGCCGCGTCCTCGGTCCCGTTGCTATTGGTTTTGACCTTTTTTGCCTCCCTCGGGCTCACGAATCTTGGCCCCATCGCGCTCTCCCTTCTTTCCTTCTCTATTATTTTGAGGAAAAGCTCGGGCTTGTTTTCGATGCATGCTATCCCTGCGGGGGTGCTGAACTTGATTTTCTGGTGAGGGATTGACGCAACGATTCCAAGGGCAGCCTGAGCGGTCACTCCCAAGATTGCGTTGTATTGGGATTTCAGATCGATCACCATGAACGTGACACGGGCTGTTTTCTCGAACGGCCTCTCTCCAATGGTCACTTCGAAGTCAATGGTCCCTTTTGCGTAGACCGTATGATTCGTGAACCCTTCCAACAAGCCCGCATATGGGGTTAAGTGCGCCTCGGACATCCCCATTTCTTCTAAACAATAGAAGTAAAGTATGTCCCGTGAAGCCCCGGTATCAATGAGGACCCTCCCAATATCCGCTCTACCAATAGCCATCTTGGTTGTCAATGGCTGTGTTGAATGGAAGAGGGTAAGATCTCTGAGGAAAACCTAAGAAGAAGGTTCAATTGAGAAAGTCAGAGTTATCCGGGATAGATTGAAGATAGCCCAGAGTCGACATAAGAGCTATGCAGATAACCGAAGGCGAGATCTTAGTTTTCAGACCGGTGATTTGGTGTTCTTGAAAGTATCTCCGAAGGTGGGTATCCGAAGGTTCGGGAAGAAGGGTAAATTGGCTCCGAGGTTTATTGGCCCGTTTGAGATTTTGGGAAAGGTTGGACTTCTAGCGTATCGTCTTGCGTTACCACCATCTTTGGATCGGTTGCATAATGTCTTTCACGTTTCTATGCTTCGGAAGTATGTTCATGATCCATCTCACGTGTTACCGAGGATACCGGAGGATATTGAGCCCGATATGACTTATGAGGAACGACCGGTTCGGATTTTAGATGCCAAAGTCCAAGAGTTGAGGAACAAAAGCATTTCATTGGTTAGAGTTCTTTGGAGGAATCATAATATCGAGGAGTCGACGTGGGAGCTCCGAGATGAGATCGAGATGAAATTTCCGTGGCTTTTTGTTTAAGGTGAGTCTCGTTAAAATTCGGGTCGAATTTTCTTTAAGGGGGAGTGAATGTCACGACCCGAAATCTAAGCTCTATTTTATTAGTAATAAATAATTATTATTTATTTATTTGCTTGTTTATTTATTTAAATTATTATTTATTTAAATAATTATGTGTGCATTTTATGTGTT
Source organism: Campanula takesimana (assembly GCA_026119855.1). Lineage (NCBI taxonomy): Eukaryota > Viridiplantae > Streptophyta > Magnoliopsida > Asterales > Campanulaceae > Campanula > Campanula takesimana. Next base: position 1,651,370 of record JAOWBW010000405.1, on the reverse strand, counting down.
ATAATATTTATGCTTAAGCATTTTATTTGAGTTATTTGGGTTAGTGTAGTATTGTTGGGTCTTAATTGTTAGTTGGGAGTGTAGTATTGTGTTAGTAGTTGGGGAAGGGGCCCGAGTGTAACATTTTGAATAATTTCCCCTACTCCCTCCCTACTCCTTCCCTTCTCCCTCATACACTCCACCTCCATCTCTCTCTTTCCCAGCCCATTTCTCCCTCTCTCCAAAAAGAAAAAAAGGTAAACATTTCTTTCTCTCTTCTCTCTTCATTTACTTCCTCTTCCTCTCATAATCTCTCATTTCTTAAAACGTGAAATGTGTTTAGATCGTCGATAGGATCGCGTAGAATCAAAAATATTCGAATTCCGTCAACTTTCATTATTTTCAAGTAAATTACTTTTCCCCCATTTTGATGTTAAATGTTCATATCATATTCATATAATGCTTTTGTTGTTATATTTGAAGTTTGAATGAGGTTGCAATTTATTTGGAATTTATTTGAGTTTTGGTAAAAAATGGTGATTTATGAATGTTGGGTTTGATTCTTGATTTTGGTTGTTAAATGTTGTTGTATGAGTCTTTTTGGACTTATAAGTTGTTTTGGTACATTAGTATGCTAGTTAGAGGGTTGGATTTTGGTTGAAATTTGTTTTGGTATGAAAATGGAAGAACCCATTTCTTCCTCCCCGATTTCCAGTAGTTCAGAAGGTTGGGCGACCGCCCAAAAATGTCTGGGCGACCGCACACCTATCTGAAAGCTTTTGTTCTTGTTTGATGGCCTTTTTGGGCGACCGCACAGACCATATTGGGTGGCCGCACAGTCCTCTGAAAGTTTACATTTGTTATTTTGTGTGGTTGAAGAATGCGCTTTGATCCAAATCTTGGGTGTCCTTCTAGTTGACCTTAGTGGACATTGTAGTACACTCTAGTGATAGAATTGGGTCCTTTGTGATTAAGTTTGTGTTGGAAATTAATTAAGTGTTAATTGAGATTGTTGGAACACTTTAATTGTGCGTGGTTGGTACATTTCACTTTCTTGGTGACTTCTTGGTATGGTTCCCTACTTTGGAACCTTAAGTTGTCTATTCATGCTAAAATATTATTACTTAGCATTTAATTAGAAGCCCAGCTGGCATATTTGTTGCATCGGGCGATGGGAAAGATTATAATGGCAAAGCCAAGTCCATTATAATGTTGACCATTGTTTTGCCGCCTTCTATACCCTTTTCCAGATTGGCCTTGGAAAAGATAAGTTAGCTTCCTTTGGGAATGTATCTAGCTACCGAGCATGACATTGTCGCATGGCTCTTGTCCTTTGTGACACTCTTATGGTTATTGGTTCCGGTACCGGGGGTTCCTCTTCGGCTTCATGCTATTATGAAGATGATGATTTGTTGATTATTGAAGCTGCGCAGCGATCCTTTATTTGGATGTACCGGTTTGGAAAACCTTGGCTATATCCTTTGTTATGTGTTTATTTCCGCTGCTATCTGTTATGTGATAACTGCTATGTGCCATCTCTGATTTATTATTGAGATTTATCCCACCCCCTTTCTTTTATCTTTGTTTTTCCTTAACCCCCCAGGTGCTAAGGATTAGTCTCGCTGATCACGAGAAAGAGGACGTCGAGTGTGGATACATTCTTTTGGGGAAGGTTGTTATAGGTTGGTTTACATTATATAAATGTGTAACCTTTTTGGGATAGTTGTACCAATCAATGACGTCATTAAGAATTGTATATTTGTATTTTGTTGGGCATAAACTGGTGGAAGTTTATGATAGTTGTATTTGGTTTTTGTCAAACTTGGATTTGTAAAACTTTGGATCATCACCTTTTGGTATCAAATGGAATTTTTAACTTCAGTATTTCTTAGTTTTGGTCTTAAGTCGACGTCCAGATCGCGGTCTCGGGCTCGCGGGGTCCGGGGTCGCGACACGTTAGGTCCACGATTTGTTCGGTCATTTTTCGAAACCGAGTAATGTACGCTTTCGTACTTTCCCCGGGATATTGCTTCACACCGCATAGGTCCGATTTTGGTCTTGCGACCTCCCCAGCGCCCTCGAACGAAATCAGGAACGACGTCCGCAGTTGCTCGTAGCTGCAAATGGAGCGGGGTTTATGGGCCAACAACCATCCCAGCGCCTTCCCTTTGAAGGTGGATGCTAGAGCTTTGCATTTTACGGCCTCATCTGTTGAAAATAGAGCCATCTGCCCTTCAAACCGCCCAACGTGGCTTTTTGAGTTAGACGAGCCGTCATAAGCGTCTAGCGTGGGGACTTTTCCCCGCTGGATTGGTGAATCAGCTATCCAGGAGGCAAAAGCATCTATGGGTCCAATGCACTTTGCCACACTTTGCTTAGACTCCCATAGGTCCCTGATCATTCCTTGGACCTTGTAGTCAGTCTCTCCCCCGGTTTTCACCTTTTTCGCCGTCCCCGCAAATTGCTCTCCGGTTCTAACAGTTGCTTTTCCCTTGTAGTGGCCTTTGGACTTTCTAGGTTGTGACTCTCCTTCTTCACTCTTTCTCCCTTCCTCTCCTTCTTCATCGTCGTCCTCCACAACGATCGTTCTCTTCTTCTTTCCCTCCACCCTGCTGGCTCCGCTTTTAGAACCATGAGTTTTCGATCTTTCAAGAGGGACTCCCGTGTCAGCCTCGGCATTGAATAGCTCTTCTAGGGCCAGGTTTAGCTGAAGCCCTTCCGCTACTAGATTCTGCCTGTCTTTCAGGAGCTGGATTTTCTTTTGAATCTGCTCAGGGGTGAGGGGAGTGACGGGGATTTTCTGTGCCTTGCGTGCTTTTGAAGTTTCGATATGATTTCTCAGATCCGCCTCTCTTCTTGCTTTCTGAGAGGGAGTGCCCGAGCTGCCACTAGGCGCCTTATCTCCCAATCTGGCAAAGATGGATCCTTGAGGCGCTTGTTTCGAAGGGCTAGCATTTGGGTTAAAGATTTCTTTCCCAGTCATTGCAAATATTTGGAATGTCGAGGGTCAGCAGGACGGTCGAATGTATTTTTAGAACCGTAAAAACAAAAGAATGGCTTTGAACGGTGGAAACTCAAGATGAGACGACTGAAACTTGAACTGACGATTTGCAATAAAGGGTATTGAACCGTAAAAACAAAAGAATGGAACCACTGATGACGCCCTAGATTTCTGGGGTCACGGATGTAGAACTCCAATATAGCTGTCTCTTGATCCTGATCACAACACAAACAAGAACACCGTTAAGACCAAGGCCGGGTTGGAATCCGGCTTAGGCCCTCTGGTGTGAGAGTAAGATCTCTGAGGAAAACCTAAGAAGAAGGTTCAATGAAGACCTTGTGTGTGTGAGTAGGATAGAGCACGTACCTGGCCCTTGGGGGTGGATAGGAGTATTTATATGAGTAGAAGGAGGAGGTAGGTTTAAGGTACTAACCGCCCTTGTACCGGATGGACACGCGGCATGTCCTCATTGGTTCGGCCAGGGGAGTGGCTGGGAACGTGGCGTGTTGTCAGGGAATCATGGTTCCACCACCAACCGTTATGGTATGTCAGGTACGGACATGTAGCGTCTGTTGTACGTTTGTGACAGCTGGCTTCTGCGGGCTACGGGCAGGAGGTTGAGTGATCAGCACGGGACCCTTAGAATAGCGGGAGGCAGAGCTACCTCGGTTATGGTTATCAGGAAGCCCGGGGGTCTCGGGCTTGCTCGCTTGCGGGCTTATCCGGTTCGGTGTAATCGAACTCGCTTGTACTGGTTTTGAACCGGGTCCGGTCCGGTTTGTGATGCTCGGTCTCATCAAGTACAAGGTGTTACCTTGTCCAACATTCAGCTTTCTGAAGTGAAGACTTATGGAGAACTGAGAACTGAGAACTGAGAACACCAACTAGGAATCACGTTCACATCACAAGAATCAGGATTCTTGCTAAATCCATGTGATTATAGTAGATTAACGAGCATGGAAACAATTTACTCTAGACCCTGTGAAATTACTATCGAGTTATTAACAAAGCCACTTATTTCACAGTCCTATCATTGGGTACTAATTTACTCCCGAAGATAGTTCAATTTAAATTTTGTTGGTTAATACAAATGAACTTCACTTACGTTGACCGTATAAAGTTAAAATGAGACTACCGTGACGGACTAGACCAATGCACACAATGATCTATTTATGACCAGAAATTACTTCAGCAAGAGTATCATTAATCTCTAACATGTCCAAATATGACTGAGATGTACATGATGGCAAAAGGGGTGGATACAACTTAGGAAATAACATCAGTTCATGATAAGAGATATGACAAGCTAAAATCCTAGTTATAAATACGATTCTGGAAAAATAATTTAAGAGCTACGACCCAAAAAAGGCAGTTAGCTATTTTCGCTTTACTTGATCCATAAAGTTGTTTACTTCATACGGATTTCATTGTGCATTGAAGACACAAATTCAAAGAAATAGAAAGAGCAAATTCCACGTTTACATCAGAAAAGAAAACAGATAAACACAATGAGCTTCCTTATTGAAGATCACATAAACACTTTTAATTGTCATAAATTGTTGAAAGCATATAATTGAACAAAATATAAAGCTTTGCCAAAAGAAAGTACTCGCTCACCCCAAAGAAAATTGTTGACTTTTAACATAACTTTTACTTAGTTGTAGAGTTTAATACTCCGTATAACCTTTGCAAACTACACTAAGTGTACTATGACTCCCATGGTTGTAGAGGTTTTTGAAGAAGACAACTACAACTTTAGAACAAACTGGTGCGAGTTCCTCAGTCTTCAATGTCATAGCCTATGGTGCTAAAGGTGATGGAACTACAGGTGAATTCTCTTACTCCTTCCGTCCCAGAAATGATAGTCTCACTTTTCTAATGGCTAATTTGATTGAATGTAATTGAAAGATTTAGGGAAAATAGTTATTCATAATGAAATTCTAAAAACTGTTATTTGACTGTGTTTTTGATGGTGCATCAATAACAAGTTTTGAAATTCCATTTGGTAATGAAATTACCCAAGTAAAAGAGTAGGATTATCATTCCGGGATGGATTATTATATACGTACTCCATTTCCACTTAGGAATTTCAGTTTTGACACAGGATGATCATGCAGGCATTTGAAACTGCATGGGCAGCTGCTTGTGAAATGGTGGCATCAACAATGGCAGTGTTCCTAGTCAAACCTCTAACTTTCTCCGGATCCATTTGTCAATCAAACATAGTGTTTCAGGTAAATTTTGTTGACTATCAATGCTATTTCTAATCAATGAGTTCACTAAAATCTTCAGTACAAAAGATATATTGGGTTGATGTATCTACTAAAAATGCAGCAAGTTGGGGATCAGTTCTCCTGCAATGGCTAGAATTCAAGGAGCTTAAAGGGATCACTAAAATCTTTAGTACAAAAGATATATTGGGTTGACTATCAATGCTATTTCTAATCAATGAGTTCATTAAATAGAAGGAAAGAAAATAACAATCAATACTCCCTCCGTCCCAAAATGATCTTCGCGTTTGACTATTCAAACTTTTTAAGGATATGAACACTTCCTTTGCTAGCCATGTTTTGTTTATGCACTTTGAAGCCTAGAAAGGTGAAGAACTTTTTGGGACAACGAGAAATGGCAAATGAGAAGATCATTTTGGGACGGAGGGAGTATTTCACATTTTAATCAAGTTCTGTTTTTTGACTTGAATCAGGCATTTACTTGTCTGCATCATTTAAATACATGACCAGACCTAATTAACCACTATGTGCTCTATAACAAACCAAGTGCGTATCATATCAGATACCATATTATTGTAAATGTGCATTATCTGAATTACTCCGTATTAATTAGTAAACACCATTATCAACAATGTTTAAAGGAGGAACTTATGAGCAGTAGTATATGCAGGCACTCAGGTTTTAACAGGCGTAAGTGCATAACAATCCAAAACAACCAACAGACTCAGCTCAAATTTGGCGATTTCCCTGGAATTACTGTTTCATCCCCTGGAGACAGCCCAAACACCGATGAAATCAACCTACAAAACACCCAAAATGTGGTTACTCATAGCAGCAATCTCGCCTGTGATATGAATTTCTTGTCATTGATAGATGAAAATTGAAACTGGCTTAAACATTCTGCCTATAAATAATTCCCTCTCTTAGACCTTAATACAAACTAACCATGCACACACACACACACCCCAGTCTCTCTCTCTCGTGCAATGACGAACAGGTTTAATACTAAAGTTGTACATTCATAGTTCCAACAACATTGCTGGATGGCAATGGTCATTAGAGCAAGGAGGTTGCAGAGGGCAAGCTCTGGAGACGAACCAACCCTACAAGACTAGTCCATGCTACTAACAACAGAGAAACCCAATACTCGACCCAACCCGTAGAAAGGTTAATGCATGAGAAGAAGACCAAGACCAAGACAACTACGACTTTAGAACAAACCAATGCAAGCTTCTCTGCGTTCAATGTCTTAGCCAATGGTGCTAAAGGTGATGGAACTACAGAAGACACCCACGTAAATTCTCTTATTTTCAAGAAATTTTGTCCCAAGACGAATGTTTTTTTCTTTCAAGAAACTCTGTCTTCAAAGAAAGTTCTTGAAAATAGACAGTCAGTCTTCAAGAATTTTGTTCCAAAAGCAAAATGGATGTCTTTGAAGCGTTGTAAAGCGGTGGTTCCATCAGGGTCAGTGTTCCTAGTCAAACCTCAAAGTCATAATAACAAATACAACTATACTATAAAACACAAGTTTTTCCAATACAACCTCAAAAGTCATAATAAACGGACTTTGAGGAGATTACACAGACGGAATAACCCACCTCTAAATATAGTAATGGGTTCATATACGTTAAAAGATGAAAAATCGCCACAGCACACCTAGTAAAACATCCAACAACATAGCTTTGGAAAGAGAGAATAGATGTAAAATGAATCTCTCAATCCACATATGTACTGAATTAGTTGACAATCATATCAAACTTTATTACCACAGATAAAGAAACTAAAAAACACACAATGATTGTAACCGTAATTCCAAAAGATCACAAGTGGCATAGTTGCTTACCCGGACCATCCCATCTGAGAGCTTCCAGAAGACTGACCATTCAATCTGTCAAGCACAGCATTGAAATCAACAGGTTGACCACTCTCATCTAGCCTTTTGATCACTCGTTATGTGGTCACCCATGTATCCCATTCTCACCATCTTATCAATCAGTTCATTGTATGGGTGCTGGGCATGAACTGAGGGGGACGAACCATGATATTACTGCTGCTTTGTTGTGGATACGGAGGGAAGTTGGTTTGTTGGAAATGATGTGGTTGGGTCTGAACCGTCTGATGCTGAGACCTTACTGCTTCAGTTGCATACTCCCTCCGTCCCACCTTACTTGAGACTTAAGAGGTGGACACAATAACTAAGAAAAAAAAATAAAATATGGAAAATGTGTGGTAGAAAATGAAGAGAGAGAATGAGTGGAGTTAATAGTATGTTGGTTTAATGAATTGGGTGGTAAAAAATGAAGAGAGAGAATATGTGGGTGGGGTAGATTGAATATAAAATTATAAAAATATTACCATTTTGGGGAGTCTCAAGTGAAATGGGACGGACCAAAATGAAAATAAGTCTCAAGTGAGGTGGGACGGAGGGAGTACATCATATAACTACCACGAGACAGTGTCAGATGATACCACCCCTCCCCCTTTTGCTTCGCTGCAAAGGGGTTAGGTGTTTTTGACCTGAATAAGGCATTTACTTTTTTGCATCATCTAACTACAGTAAATAACAGACCTAATTAACCAATATAATAAACCAAGTGCAAATCATATCATTAAAAATGTGCATTATCACAATTATTAAGCTAGTTATCACCATCACTTTTTGCATATTGTATGTGTTAGAGCAATAATTATAAAGAACGATGTCAAGCGAAATTATCAAACACAACACAAGAATTTACGTGGTTCACCAACTTGGTTACGTCCACGGGCGGAGGGAGAACATATTATTATTCAATGACCAATTACAATAGACGATCTTCACTAATCTAGTTGCATGAATTATTTAGGTAAATAATTCCGTCAACCTAAATCTAGATCTTTGATCTCTACTTGTATCTCTTAAAGACGACCGGCAAAAAATATGCTAGGGGAGAGGGTAGTATGTATAGTCATAAATTCCTAAATCCTTTAAGTAGAAGGAATCCTATTTACAAAGTAATTGGAATCTTATTTCTTGTATCCAAAGTAATTATATTCTCAGTAGGAAACGGTTTTCCTAATTCTTGAACAATTCCTTGTACCTATAAGAAGCCTAATTAAACCAATAATCTTAATCCTTGTACCAAAATGATTTATTTTTCTTGCCTAATTCAAATCTCAGGATTTACTTTGACTTGTCGCGGACATATCCTTAATCAATAGCCATCGATTCAAAGGAATAATCCTAACAATCTCCACCTTGACTTTGAATCTCCCCGAATCGTAATTCATATCCACGAACCAACCCCAACTTCACCTTGAATTGAATCCTCTGCTTCTGAATATATCTTTACACCTCCGCCATTTGTCTTTGTCAAGACACCATCTTTGTTCACCCAAGAACAACCATGTTTACTTAGTCAAGCAAATGATCTTCTCAACTTGTGCAATGAATTTCTAAACCACTAGAACCTCCACCACAACTTTGACCACCATAAGCATCAGCACAAATATAAATTGCACGTGAACTGCAAGACTGCGCGATGTCTGCACGAACCGCTACAATACTTCACTAACATGTGCTCTTACTTATCCTGTTTATTTGACCTCTCCATAACGCTGATGAGAGCCAAGAAACTAGCATTGATGTCTCAGAAATCCTTCTAGACCATCAATATAGTGTTTCGCCAAACACTTGAGACTTTAGTATCAATTACTCTTTTCTTGTATAATTTCATTTAATTATTGAGCTTAACAAATTTACATATACCCAATAAATTTAACCCTATAGATGAAGGTGTGTCAATTTAGTATTTAACATTTATATCCGTCCCAAATTAAATAACATTCTTTCTAAGAAATGATTATCTAAATGAATTTTTACCATTTTTTCATATTTTATTTTGTACTTGCAAAATTAAAAGTTTGAAAATAGATAGCAAGAATATATATGCGTTTTTACTAATAAAAGTCAACTTTTTAGAGTGTCGTTAAGTAAGAAAGTCCTTCATTTTGTACATTGGGAGAATTAAATTGCTATATTGAATATTTGACTATAAAAACTACGAGTAATAAATACAAAAAATTTAATATTTGTGGTTGTAATATATTTGATTTTTAACATTTAAGAATAAATATTTATTTTTCATTTTAAGAATATAATTTTAAAAATATATTTTATAAAATCTTACATCCTATATTTTAGTTTAAAGTTCTCAAATGACATATAATTGTCAATATCAGACATTAAAATTTTTTTATTCAACTATTTCTTTCTAGGCATCATATATAATGTCAAAATAACTTTATTTTTTATTGTATTATCTTGTAGCAAAATTGTTGTTTTGTTGTTTTGTTTCTTTTGTGAAACTTATATATTTTCTTAACTTCAATTTTAAATAATCTTTAAGTTCTAAATAAACATGTATTTTTTATTATAAAAATAAAAATAACATCTTTACATTTAAACAATAAGAGAGATTTATTACGGAGTATGGTGAGATTTTAAAAATGTTTATGTATTAATGCAACTAAATTTAGGGCAATACGAAAAAGTCAATCAAAAACTTTGATATCCAGAAAGTCCTAAAAATATTTATTCTATCTAAAAAGCCTCAAAATTTAATTTATAATACCAAAAAAAATCTAAAATTTAACGATTTAATTAATGTCGTTAAGTTTGGGATTTATGTAAGTGAAAATGGATTTTTTAAATGAGTCACACTTATGAGAAATCTGTTTTACATTAAAAGATGAAAAAAATGAGTTTTTCATAAAAGATGAAAAACAAGTTTTACATTGAAGCTAGCGTAAAACAAGATTTTCAGGAGATTTTCACTTTTTAAATAGTGACGTGCTGTAACTTTTGTGACTTTTCCATATATTATATTTTTTCTATATATTATCACTATCATCATTATTTTTAGAGTTATTATTGAAATTATAACTTTTAATAGCTTTACAATTCTATTACTAAAATTATATTCTCATTATTTTTTGTGTACGTACACAAATAATAATAATGAGTACACAAATAATAATAATAAGACGTACACCGCACGGTTTCAAATATATTATAACCATAATCATTTTTACAATATTATTGTTTTCTGTGCATTGCACTGTTTTAAAAAAATATTTCAGTCGGTTAAAAAAATATGTTTTATAAAACAAATAATACTAAAGGCCCCTAAATTTTACTTCACCCCGGCGCATAAAACCGTTAGGGATGGCCTTGCCCAAGAACCTTCAAATTTGGTTGAACTCTCAAAGCCTTTTCAGGGATTACAACAGTAGAATTACCCATTTTGATCCACGCTTCACAACAAATATGTTACAAAAAGTGACTCAAGTTATTTGTTTTCTATACAAAAGAGAAATATATACATTAAAAGAGAGAAGAGAAAGAGAAAGAGAGAGACTCCTAGCCGAAAACATCTCTTCACAAAGAGTATCTCAAGATATGAATTCATTTCCTAATACCTGGACTTTTTGTCGAGGTCCCGCGGGGTCGCACAATTAGTCTGTCTCTCTTGAGCCAAAGATCATCAACTCCCGCAGGTTTCTTATCCACTGGGACACTTCATATTTTTAGAATCATTCGCAATTTAATAAATATATACTATTAATTATTATAAAAAAAAATGGGACCCCCTAAAATTTTTGGGTCCTATGCTATTGGGCTGGTTGCACAGCCTTAAAACCGGGCTTGTATAATACTTACAAGAGTCTTAAGAAAAGTACAGTTATATATATAAATCAAATATATCTCTACTAACACAATATTTGTCTATACAATAGAACCTGATTGACTATAAGATATTACAAAGTAAATATTAAAAAAATGTAAAATATAAATATGAGATTAATTCCATCAATTTTATAGAGGCTACCTGATGTAATCCTTACAAGAGTCCTAAGGAGAGTAAAGTTATATATGGAATCAGATATGCACAATAAATCAAATATATCTCTAAGAACACAATATTTGTCTATACAATAGAACCGATTGTTATTGACTATATAATATATGCAAGAGTATGGCTCGGCATAGAAGTAAACATTAGAAAATCTTAAATCGATCAATTTTACAAAGGCTACCTGATGGAAAAAGACAAGGTGTTTCAACATAAAGAATCGCCAACTTACATCTATCAACGTGGCCTTGAATGATATGTTCCACAATCCATTTGAACGAAACTTGGCTGCTCACCGAGGGATCAACACAATCCATTTGAACGAAACTTGGCTGCTCACCGAGGGATCAATCCACTGACTACACCACTGTGGCTCACGGTAATCATGATCGTCTTCTTTTCCTCAGCATTCCTCACTGCCATTGCAATCTGGTTCTTCGTCACCATAGTCGTCTCCTCCATAGCTCTTTTTCTTTCTTCTCTTCTCTGTTACGTGTTGTGTTTGATGAAATGCGTGAGTGGGTGAGGAGAGAGCAATATATTTTTGTTTGACACGTGAGTCTCCTGCCCAAACAAAAATTCCCAAAATGCTAATTTCGAAAATTTTATATTGTATTTATTTTTTTCCTTTTTTTTTTTGGGCTGTTACCCCACAAACAAAAATTCCCCAAAACCATTTTTATTGTATACTAGGGACGTAGCTGACCCCCTCAGTTTTCACTACTATTAGCATATTAGCCCCTATAGTTCTTGAAAATTAAAAAAAAAGTGATGGTAACTTTGACCCCCCTAAATTCTTTCTTAAATTGTCTATTTCCCCTCCATACTTTAATTATAAAACATTTAAGATATTTCCAGTATTGATAACAAATATTACAATGTATAGTCCAAATATTATAAGATACGTAAAACTGAACTAAAGTATTTTAAATAAGAACATGAGGTCTAAACTTTAAATATTATTGATATCTTTGAGATTAACAAAACATTAAAACATTATAAGTTTCTATCTCCATCCCAAAATAAGTTATTACTAGAGATGAATATACGATTGTTCTTCTAGAGTAAATTTGAGTGTCCACATTAGGAAGGAGGGGGTACAATTTATTAAAGGCGCCTCTATTTAAAAAAAAAAAAGAATTCAAATGGGTATTATTTTATTAATAGCAAAAGCACGATAATGTGAGTAGGGTTCTTCACAAATTTCAGTGATTCAACTCAAAAATTAAATAAAATATCAAACACTACAATAGCATTTTGAAGTACACGAGAAAGGTAAAAGGAGGGATGATAAACGATAGTGTTTGTGCCTAAAAGTGCAACGCCTCCAAATAAACAAATATCGTTATGAAGCCATGGAATTTTACTCTCAATCTTCCACTTTATACCATGCTTAACGATGTCATGGGACGAAATGTGTCTAGCTTAGCTTTTCAATCTTTAGTATCCTATAATCAATATTAGTTTTTAATCTTCTTTTAAAAAATCGTTTTTTTATGAATTCAAATTGTAAATATTCCTTTCATAAATTTTGTGTGTTCATATTCATTAAATTCACTGAACCAAATGTTAAAGTTTCTTAATAATGACTTTTTTTTTTTTTTTAAGGATATACGAGAACATAACAATTAAAGCACATTTTATGTGTTCCTTTCCTTAGTTCGTTTTTCTTATTGTACAATTATTTAAAATACTTTTTTTTTAAAAAAAACATTGACAAGTCGAATGAAACTTAAGTCATGGGGCAGACTTTTCTTAAGGTGACTCCTTTGATTTTCAAAACATAATTTTATTATGTTGTTGACCCCTTTCATTCAAAATCCTGGCTACGTCCCTGATGTATACACACTTATATAAGATTTTTATTGATGCTATATTGTAAAATTCATTTTATAATGTTTTTGTTATAATATTCTATATTAAAACTTAAGAAGGTTATGGGACAAAAACTTTACCATCACTTTAATAACCTAAATTTTATTTCATGGTGTTTTTGTTATACGGAGTCGGGTAGATTGATGTTGTCGGTGTCAAAGACGGAGTCAGGTAGATTAAGGAGTACATTGGTCTGCAAATCGTCCCGATTCTAAACAATTGTGGCCTATGATGGTGTCACTCCTACGATGGGGTTGTTGCTAAAAAAAGAAAGACTTTTCTGTTTTTTATAGTTATAGATTAAATCTGGTGGGATGGGGTTGTTGCTAAAAAAAGGAAAGACTTTTCTGTTTTTTATAGTTATAGATTAAATCCGGTGGGATGTCGATTGTGAGAGGATAGAGTATAGCTTTACTTTATACAATACAATTGGGTCATATCGAGTAAAAAATATTATAAACATTTCATGTTTGATTATTTATTATTTTTATCAAAACACTTAAATTGATAAATGTTGCAATTTGAAGTGAGACGGATTAAATTCATCACACTTTATTATACTCTTTCCGTCCCTAAGTGAACTAGTGAGTAACCCGTCGAAATTCGACGGGAATAATAAGGCTAACTAATGAAGAAAAACTGATGCAAGGTATTTTCATACTTAGAGAGAAGCATAAATCTGGTAATTAAATGTATAATAAGTGGCAGATATGTTGGACAACTCTACATTATGGAAAGTAATATAAAGTATAAAGCCCCCCCCCCCCCTAAACCAAGCAAAAAAAATAAAATCTTTATAGTATAGTTTGTGTAATGCTACCAAAAATTCAACAATGGTGGTTCATTGATATATATTGGGAGAATGCAATTACCATCCAATGTCTACGACACATAATTACATACACACATTACAATCAGTGTTCAGATTAAGTTTCTCTCTACTCCATTAATTTTTTCATACACTACAGCCCAATATTGTTAATGCTTAATACATTTCATCTCATTGAAAGAGTATGATTGAAGTTCCTTCAAGATTAATTAAGAAAAAAAGTTATTCAAAACATCCAATTGAAACACTATGATTGAAGTTCCTTCTAGACAAATTAAAAAAAATGAGTATTCAAACCATTCAATTGACAAACTAATCATACATATACACTAAATATCCTTGAAATATTAACATCATTGTATGAACATAACCAAACACACTCATTCCCATTTCAAATAATAATAAATGGATTATTTTAAAAATAAAATAAAATGAAATTATAGTTTAATCAAAGATAAAAATAAAAATAGCATATGTCAGGGACATTGTCTACCATGTTACACCAACACAAGCGAATAAAACAAATACAAAACTAATTCTGATCACCACGATACTGGAAAATCTCACCATTTTAAGCCAGATGATAATATACATGGATTTTTTTAAGTGACTAAAATTGAAAGATGAACACCATCAAAAGTTCCCCAATATCACTAGATTCATCAAAGAAATAGTCGCAAGAAATCACAAACTACATACCTAATGCATAACTAAAGTAAAGGATAATTTTGAAAATAATTTTGTTAATCCAAAGACCTTTTGCCTAATTTTGTCCTTTAAATCTTGTATCAACTTGAGAATAAATTCACATTCAATTACAGGTAAACAACATAAAGTCTAAAAAGGACAAACATGCGTTGTCATTGGCATGGACCACACCTCGAGCATGGGTGTGCCCTTACAACAAACCTTATAGACAACAGTAGACGTAACCATCCAACCCCCACCATCTACCATCTGAGCCCCCACCATCTGCTTGTAACATTCGAATGAAATTATGAAAAGAATGAAACTCCCATCATAAGGCCGATAATTAGATTCACAAAATGAAATGATGGGTGCCATTATAAGTTGACGATGTAAGGAAAGATTGAAAATTTCAATTGATTACTGTTGTACTCCATAATACACAGCTCAAGTAAGCTGAAATGAGATATAAGAAATGTTACTAAGAAATTCAAGAATGCAATAAAAGAGTTGATAAACACATTACAGTATCAAATCAAAAGTTTATCCATATTACCATATGGACAAATTCTGTAAAAATAAAAAAGGTCTACTTCTTAGAACCAAATAATAACTGATAAAGATTAGAAAAATGAAAAAAGAGTACTTGTGGAAGATTTTCAAATGTCTTGAAATAGTCTTAACAAAGAGTGGAATTATAATTAAAGTACACAGAATTAGAACCATAGACATTGTTACAAACTACAGTCATTTTTTGTAGAGTGAGTGCACTTTCATTTACCAGAAAAAGTAAGAACACTTATGGGGAAGAGTTGTATTTTGACCCATGTAAAGAAGTGTGATCCAATGACAGTTTCAGGCTTAAGCATTTATTTTACAAAATCAAACTACTTATTTGATGTAGAGCCAAGTTTGTAGGAAAGCATTTGAATAGAAGATGGATGTATTTATAAGAGATATACAATCAAATTTATCAAATATATAAGATATCCTTATTCTTTTCTAATCATGCAGCATGTCAAATAATCTTATGATTGAGTTATTTTCTCTAGATACATTTGGAGATAGTTTAATAAAAATCCTTAGATAATGATATTTCAAATGTACAATAATCAAAATATTTTCAACTAATTAGTAATTTCACAATCTTGGATGATGATATTTCAAATTTAAAATAATCAATATTTCCAACTAATTGTTGATTTCACCACTCTACGGCCTATAAGGTTTTCAGTTATTCCCTCCTCTTTTTTCACAACCTAAACAAAACAAAACCTAAATCTTGCTATGTGGTATCTCATTCTCAAAGGTCAGCCATTTTCATCAATCGCATTTCAGTTTCAGTTAAATGTCTTTGCATGTGTGTATGACCATAGCAACAGTTAATTAATGCGAAACAATTTTTTTTGGCCATTTTAGATTAGTCAACATCCTCCATTTTCATCAATCAAACTACATATGTGCTGGAGTGAATAAAGAACTCAGAAAATACCTTTGATTAGTCCGTTGGAATAGAAGATGGATGTAGAGGCGGCGTGAATTATAAATTAGCACAGTGGAGGGGTTTTATTAGCACAGGTAAAATTTTGATAAATTTGATTGTGTATCTCTTGTGAATATATTATATATTATTATGTAAATCAATTACTTAAAGTTAGCCAAGATATGTATCTCTTTTTTAATCAAGTAAAAAAAAATGAATGCCAAAAAATCAAATTTGAAATTCAAATTTAAATGAGTTTAGTCATAGTTGAGTTAGCCAAAAAGAGGGAAGTGTGTATATTTTCGTAAAACGTGTAGGGTTGATCACGTTATAAATTTGTAGTAGTATATCAAGAACAATTAAAAGTGGTTATATTAGGTTAGGAAATTAGGGGTTAAATTAGGATAAGAATAAATTGTGAAATCATATCCTTAAATACATCATTTTTGAATTTTTAAAATTTCAAAATATTATAAATTCGGATAATGGAAAGAGAGATGACAGGGAGAAAAAAGTAGGAGTTGCGTGACTTGCTCTTTTTTCTTAAAATGATATTCCAATATTAAGTTTCCATTTTGAATAGTTAAGAAAAATAAGAAACTAATCAATTACATAATAGTTAAAAATAATAGCTTTTCTCATAGTTACTTTTTACGCGTATAATATACGTATATTACGCGTATAAACGATTGTTTGAAAAATAATTGCATTTCCCGTCCCTTGGAGTCAAGATCTCCTGTACCACTTCTGTGAGCCGTTAGATCACTTGTGGCACATAGAGTGGTACACAAAGTGGCACAGAAGATTTGGACTCCTTTCCTTGGAAAAAGATACGGGAATATAGGCGTATTTTTTTACTACGCGATTGAAACATAATACATGCGTTTAATTGCTTAAAAAGTATTTTGAAATCAAAAAATTAGGATAAGATTTGTTTAAAAAACTTAATGTGGCACTTAGTATTTCATAAATTACGGTGAATCTAACTCTTTTATAGAGCATGTATACAGTTGGCCACTAAGTAATTTATGCATTAAAAATCTCAAAACTATTTTAGTCTTTTGCAATAGTGAAACTACCCAATCATTGATTTATTCCGCAAGCAAAAGTGAAAAATCTCAAACTCTTTTAGCCTATCTTGCGGTTTCAGGCCCGTTTTCTCAATAAATTATGTGATCTCTGGCCAATTTAGACTGCTAGTAATTCTCAGTTCGTCAAGTTTCATTTGATTCTAATTAATTTATCTAAAACTCAACACACACATTCACTCGGCTATCTACTCTGTAATTCTCCATCTCTCACCACCATTGTAAACTCTAAATCATTAATACAATCGTTCAGGGTGGTAGGTGCTCATAAACACCTCCCGAAGTTTTATGCCGGTGAGATAGTTGTCTCAAGGGCTTTTCCCATTACATAAACGTACCAATTTTCATTCTTGTTACAATCCGTTTAGTTATACTCCATTGCACCCTCCTTACGATCACAAAAAACACTTTCTTTTTTACACTTTATTGTTTTTTCACCAAAACAAAAGTTTTGACTAATTTAATTATTTTAATGATAAATTAAAACCGGTTATTTACAAATTACATACTATCAAGCTTTATCAACCCCACATATATATTACTACCTCTGTCCCTAAATGAATGTCCAAAAAGTTATTAAATTTGCTGGTGATCAAGAGCAAATTTGAAAATCTTTTGCACATTCATTAGGGCCGGAGGGAGTATTATGTAGTTAATTACAATGTCATAAGATTTAGGCGAAATCAACATCAACATAGGTTTAGATAAATTAATAATCAAACTATAGAAAATACTCCCAAAGTTCCAAAATAGAAATCCAAATTTATTCTTGATGAACAGTGAATTCGGATATTCATTTAAAGATGTAGGGACGGATTAGATTGGAAATGAATTTACGTCTGCAACATGTAAATAAGAAGCTCTATAATCTTCTTAAGCTCCTGTATAGAGATGTTAATGAGAAATGATGGAAAAGTTTGTTTTAACAACTTATTAAGAGACTACTTGCTTTCATAAAAAAAAAAAAAAAAAAAAAACAACTTCTTAAGAGACTACTTAAAACCTAACCAACTAACCAACTACGCACATTTTCACAATTGTACCCTTCACTTAACTTTCATGTGGTCAAGAAATTGCCATCTCGTATATAATCATTGTCTTGGAAAATCAAATTGATTTGAACTGCGGGTATAGCATTAGCACATGTATCTCTAACGCAATTGCAAGCACTCAGGCTTTCAGCAGCTGCTAGGATGTGTAATTTCTTTATACAGTGAAATGACTAACGTGGCTGACCTGTTCTCTTCTCTGCTCTAGTTGTTGCTTCTTTTTTTTCTTCCTTCTGAACCAAGTTGATCTGTGACAAACATGATACTAAAGTAGCATTAGGTTATAAAAATACTGAGTACAAAAAGTTAAGGGAAAAATACAAATGGGGTTAAGGGATTTATAAATCTTAAACATTGCAACGATATAAAACTGAGCTCCTTGGTTATCATCATCCCATTCTTCCTTCATACGTAGAACATACCAATCCCCATTATGTTAACCATACGCAATCTTTTTCAGAAAATTATGCAGAGCACAAATGCATACTTTTTCTTCAAAATCAACAAAACAACTTTTGATCAAGAAGAAGCCTATACTTATGTAACCTGTCATGAAAGGAGACACTTTGAATGGGCCATTCATAAACAAAAATAATTAAATCATCGTACATAAAAAATAGTTTTTTATAAGAGCAATGAGATAGGGAGGATAAAAGGTAGTATTGCATTTTCAAAGAAACGAAAACAAACAAACCTGCTATATCTTTAGTATCAATTTCATGAAGTTCTCTCTTCACTACATTAACCACAGGTTCCTGCATAAGAAAGGGCTGAAATTAACAGTCATTTAGGTTAGGATGAATATAAGACTTAAACAATATAGGGGTTAAGTTGAGTAGCCTTCATTCTTTCTGGAAAAAATATTGAAAAAATATTGATTTGAATTGTCTAAAGATGATCAAAACCGAGTAAGTCCTCATATAATTGACTTGCACTTTCAAGTGATTTTAAATTGGGGACTAAATTAGGATAGGGATAGATATTTAAACCATCTCCTTAAATGAGGCTTTTTTGTGTTATCAAAAAAATCAAATAATTTTAAAATTCATGTTTAATTAAGGATATAAATTAATTAGTCAAATCCTCTTCTTTTTTTTTATATGATTCTCGAATTCTATTCTGGGCAGAATTTAAGGATATTGCAATTGATAATTTAAAAAAATCGAATTTAGAGTGGCCCAGTGGTAAAGCCAAGCCTCACCCTCGGTGAGCGCTAGGGTTCGATCCCTCTCCTCGCCTCCTTATGGCGTGGACATCATAAAAAAAACATAATTGCCATTGAAGGAATGTTAAATTAACTACTCTATAACATTCCAAATTAAGAATGCAATTATTAAAGGAGAATGATTTGAAGAAAATCGGTATCCAAAGAAGGAATGGATAACATGTTTCATTGTACTACTAATGTTTACAAAAAATGTCTTACTATTAGAAGTGAAAAATCACACTTGTAGAGCATTCCTCTTATTATGTTAAAGAAAGACTTGGCTGACATTGACAATGAAAATCTTCTATTAAGCTGCATAGAAGAAAAATGATCGATTGGAAACTTTTCCATGTATTTTGAAAGGAAAAGAGAAAAAAGAAAACAATAAATGAAGATAGTTATCCGATTCTATCTCACATATGCGTTTGAATTTTTATTCTATTTTTGACAAATGCGTTTGAGAATGTTAAAGAGATAAAATTATAAATTACCAAAAAATTTCAAATGCATATCTTAACAAAATTTTGAGATGAATATCTTATCAAAAAATTCAAATCAGTCTTAGTACACATACAAATGAAATTGTAGAAACATAGCAGAACAAAAAAAAAAAAAAATCAATTGAGAAAAGAACTCAAGATTTACCTTTCTAATTACAAACGAAAAAGTGATAATATATAGAAAAAACATATAATTGAAAATAAGTGTTTCAAAGTAACAGTAATTAATAATTTATATTCAAGTTACTTCCGAAACTATCCCGTATAAATATCAATATGTTAAAACAATATATATATATATTACAACCAGAGGCAAATTCGTTACCAGCTGAGAATAGATATGGCCAACCCGCACCCGGACCTACGACGACCCATGGAACCGAACCTGCATTTAACCCGTAAAAACCAGACTCGTGCAAGACCCGTGACCCGTCGGAACCATACCCGTATTTGATGCAGTTTGGTTCCTGTTCCTCCTTTTCAAAACCCGCAACCTGGTGATTCCAACCCGTACACTGTAACCATACACGGACCAGAACACATGCATACTCTTGTCAGACCCGTTAAATTTTGTTAGTTTTATTACATACTCCCTCCGTCCCATTTTAAGAATAAAAAATTTCCCAAATGGGTGTCCCAACTTAAGAATCAAAATCCATAAAAGGAAAGTTTTTTTTGTTGGAATTATGCTCTAGGCCCTTGAGAAAGGCCTTACGTTACATCATTTGTTTTGGAGATAACAACCTTGGGTTATTATGTTTTACATGTTTATTATAATAATCCCCGTCCCTAGAACTTATGAAGAACTAGTATAAGTTTAATTGATGATCATGTGATGATCATGTGTATTAGATACAGATTAAGCTTATGGGTACATGTTGGTGACCATGTACTGGACATGACCCACCTATGAGATTTATGTCATGGTCAAATGTCATAATTAAATCTCATAATAGTTATATCATTGATATCCTTAGACCTGAGATTATTACAGTCTTCCCACATGATGAACATTATGTTTGACGTACTCAAACGTCACTCCTAACCGGTGGTTATGAAGGCTACGATTGGCATAATCGGATTCATGTAGGGAAAGGTAATAAGTCAATATGGGATTTGTCCCTCTCTCAAGAGAGATATCTGCTTAGGCCTCTCGTAGAGTGAGATTGATGAAATGCGTGGCCGCTCTCAAATGAATTGATGAGATCAATACCATTTGCTCATTATCAATCTACTCAAGATCGATAAAGCATCGACGACAATATAAGTTGACATGGACCATGACTTATGTTCAATATGATATCGTGAGACAAAAGGATTGTGATATATTCTATTGAGGATTACGAACTTCTTTAAGTTATATTAATTAGGTAGTCATGATGGCTTGCTAGAGTCCGCTCATGATTTATGAGTTTGACCTTGGTTGGACTCATGCCAACTTAATATAATCCTATGGGGTCACACACAAAAGAACGAATTGTTTAAAAGGCTAAAAATGACTTTTTGCTGGTGCTCGGCCGAGCACCTCAAAGGACTCGGCCGAGCATGAGAAACAGAAAGTTTTGACACAGAGGTGCTCGGCCGAGCACCTTATAAGACTCGGCCGAGCAGGCCCTGTTTGGGCCCAAAATCTGATTTCGTGTTTTGACGGGTTTTGACCTATTTCTCCTAAAAGGTTTAGGACTAATGGTTTTAATACCTCTCTCTTAACCCTAATCAGTATGGATTGATATTGTATCATTATTGGTAGCCTCCATGTGTTTGAGAAACATATTCTTGAGTTTAGATTGAGAATCAAAAGCTCAAGAACACCAATAAAATCATATAGCCTTTGAAGATTAGAAAAGCGTGTTTTCTAATGGGTCTAGCAATCCAGATCTAGAATTGTTCTAGATATTCGTTCACGTGTGGATAAACATAGAGGGCGTTGGCATCAACTCCTTCAAAGTTCGTGATCCAAGTGCTGCGGTCGTTCCTGCGTTCGTGATTCGAAGAAGCGCGAAGAACAAAGATTGAAGATCTCAGAATTTTAAAGCTCCATCACGGTTAGTGTTCTAAATTCATCCTCGTATTAATTTAATCATCGTGATCGGATCTAGGATTTTGGGTTTTAATTCCGCTGCGCATGTTTGCTCAAAACCCAACAGTGGTATCAGAGCCCCGTTCATCATGATTATTTTAATAATATCATGTTAATAATATAATTGGATTATATGTGTTTGGCATGTTATTTGAATTTGGATTCTTGATGTTTATGTGATTTGAATTTTATGTATATATATGTGATATATGGAGATCATAAAATCGCACCGCATAAATACGTTATGTGGGATTTTAAATTGCAATAATAATTTGATTATTATGTTCCTTATGATTATCAAAAATTAATTGGATTGATTTGTTGATGATCTTTGATTCATGAATAAATCGTTTATTCAAGGCTTTGATGAACATGATGATTTGATCATCATGAACATCAAACCTAATTGAATCGGGAAAGCAATTTGAGAATTGAAATTCGAAAAATCTGTTCTGATCATGGTGCTCGGCCGAGCAGTCCATAAGACTCGGCCGAGCAGATTGAATCAGAATGTACAGATTCTGGAACACAAAGATGCTCGGCCGAGCACCTCAAAGGACTCGGCCGAGCAGAAGGATTTTGGACAGAATTTGTTTTTCAGATGGCTGGTTTTAGAAACCGTGTTTCCTGAAATTAAGGCATGTTCGAAATCACTTTGGATTGAACTTGTTTGTTAGATGGCTGGTTTGAGAAACCGTGTTACCTGAAAACAAATTTCAAGGTCAAAGTAATAAATTGATGGGACAAAAAGAATTTAGAATCGAGTTACTTTATGTAAGGGATTATGGATGCCTTTTGGCTTAGTTTCGACCTTACATAGTTCTTTTTTCTAGTTTCTAAATTTGGTACGGGATTGTGGATGCCTTATGGCTTAGTTTCGACCGTACAATCGTGCTCTCAATAATGTGTTAAAGAATTTATCCCCATAAATCAATCACATGAAATCTTAATTTAATTAATGAGATTAGTTAAATTATTAACCGTTGCTTTATGTGTTTATATTATGTGACTATAAACATTTACCATGCTATATGTTGTGAACCTTCTTTAAAATTTAAGTTCCGTGCCAGTCCATGATTAAAACACTTGTGAGTACGTGGGTAGTTTTGTGTGGGTTACGCCTAGCGTAGGTGCATTGATTCTATCCATTTATGAGCAAGATGAGGAAACAGTGATTCCTATACATTTAAAATGGTTTAACTTAATTAGGCTATCAAAACAGTTTTGGGCCTAAGGCACAGATGAGATTAAAACATGTTAGATATACGATATCTAAAATCTCATAAAAGATCTAAGAGTCATATACGATATGATTGACAAGGAGTTGTCTACCTAAATAACTTATTTTGAGCAGTCGTGCCTAGCCGACTCAAAGTTAAGTGAAATATGGATCTTAGCCCATTCAAATTATATTATACATTGGATGTATATGAAGGTTATATAATTTAGTGGGAGTATTTATGAAATACAATCTATATATCTCTTAATGACTGGTATGAAATATAGGTGTATATTTATTTGCATATTTGTGTAGAATATTTTCTTAAACTTTAATTATGTTTATTACTGCGATCTGTTCTTCAGAATGGAAATTATTCATGAGCTTAAGATTGTTCTAAAGCAAGAATGGAAATTATACATTCTTAATAATCCTGAGTAACCTAAATTGCAATATTAATTTGATTAATATGTTCCGTAGGATCATCAAAATTTATTTGATTAACTTGTTGATGATCTTAGATTCATGAATAAATTGTTTATTCTTGGTTTTGATAATCATGGTGATTTGATCACCATGAGCACCAAATCCTAAATGAATCAAGAAATGCAATTATAGGATAAATTTGGAAATTTAAAATCTACCGCTTCTAAGATAAATATTTTGAGTTGAATTTAATTATCAGATGATTGGTTCAGAAACCATGTTTTCTGAAATTAAATGTCAAGTTCAAGATTAATCTGGGATTTAATCTAATTTCAGACGGCTGGTTTGCGAAACCAAGTTTCCTGAAAATGATGTCAATTAAGAATTCAGATAAACTAAAATTAGAATGTTGAATTGTTCTTGATTGCTGAAGTTAGTCGAATTGATGAGACATTGGTTTGTGCTCTCAATATCTGAACTATCATGCAAAGATGATGACCTAAGTCGAAAATTCGATTTTGACTTTATGACTTTCTAAAAGGAAGGATTAAAAGCTAAAGGTAAGACAAACTTGTCAAACCTAAAGGAAATAATTGTGGCTAAAATTATGACTCTGAATAATGCAATTTGGTAATGTGGCAATTTGATTGACCATTTAAATTGCAATCAAAATTTTGGATGATCAATAAAAGGTAATGGTAGTGAGACAACCACAAAGGATATTTTGCTATAAATTAATCTTTCTAATTTTAATCATTGGGTATTGGATACCGGATTGGATCCCACATTTGTATAAAAGGAAAGACTACTTATAAAGGTAAAGTTAATCTGCGGATGATAATGATGCAAGAGTTGCAACATTGTTCGTGGAACACTTATGAAGTGGCTTTGCTCATTAAGTAGAAAGTATTATTTTGCTATAAGATAATGAAGGATATTTATTTCTTATTTGGAATAAGAAAGAGCTTTATTTATTATGATTTGCTTTATCGTATTGTTAAATCATATAAATAAATCTCATATCCTAAATCTTGAAGAACAAAATAATAAATAAGACTATAACATAAATAATTAAATTCTCAAGGCATTATTGTTTTGATCAAATAAATGAGAAACGCATATCTAAAATTCCCATGGGACGGATTTTTAAAGTCATACGATTTTGAATCATATGATTTATGCAAATCTTATTTACTTGGATTAAGACAACTTTTACTAGGAGTAGTAAAAGGCTGATATCTTATTAGACCTAATACATGTCGATGTATATGGTTCATTAAGTAGCAATGCTAAAAGAGGATTTTGGTAACTTGGCAAATTATTCAGAATCCCGATTCGATCGTGATAATGAATAATTGAACCAAGAATTTGACAATCATCTTTAGGTTGTGAAATTGTTTCACAAATTAACTCCACCGAGAACACCATTTAGAATGATGTGTCTGACGTGGAGGTGTAGAACCTTATTGGATATGGTTCATTAGATGATAAAGTCAAATTGATCTTCCATTATTTATTTTGAGGTTATGTTTTGGAAACCGCTATAATTACACTAATTTAGTTCCATTAAATTAGGTTCAAAGTTACCATATGTGATATGGAATGAAAGAAAACTTGGTTTGTCTTTCATAAAGATTTAAGATAGTGAGACTTTTTGCGAAAAGACTTGTTTGGAACAAGCTCACACTTAAATCTAATAAATGTATTTTCATGAGATATCCTAAGGAAACTTGAGGATATTATTTTACTTCTAAGAAACAAATTGTTTGTTGCTTGTAATGGTACTTTTCTAGGTAAATTGTTTATCTCTAAAAAAATCAGTGGGAGTAAAATATATCTCGAATGGTTCGAGACCTAGAAGATAACATAGAACCTTAGATGGAAGTTGAATGAACTTTCGCAAGGAGTTGTGGAAATTCGTTCAAATTACACAAGTTAATTGCATATATGATAGGATACAATCTATAATGAGAAATATTGGATTTCTTATTAAAGAAAGTATAAGAGGTAAAGTTCATTGAGAATGGTATAATTTACTTCCTATCAAAATGCAATGTCCGCTCCACCATTTTAGATTAATGGCCTGAGTCATAAACTAAAAGGCAATCCATGTATATTTATCAAGTTTGGAACTTGATCTTTCTAACCTAGGTGTAAAAACCAAGGATGGAATCATCAGTTTTCTTGAGAAAACTAACATGGGTAGCAAAGGAACATACTAATTAAGCAAGATTAAATGTGAAAGGTTGACTCATATTTCGACTATGATAAACTTTCTCACTTGAAGTCATGCTTTAAGTTATTATAATTCTCATTGTCATATCTTCATATTTGGAATATGAAATTTGACAAATGGATATCAAAACAGCGTTTTTTAACGGGAACTCACTTAAGGATGTATTGGATACAACCTGAAGGTTTTGATAGTCTAGAAATTCTAATAAAGTATGTATGTTGCGGAAATCCATGAGGTGGATTGAAGAAAGCTTCTTGGAGTTGAAACAATCATTTTGATGGAGCGTTCAAATCGTTTGAAATACATCAATATGAGACTTGTGTTTGCTAAGAAATTAGTGGGAGCATAGTCTAATTCCTAGTCTTAAATATATGTCTAACATATAGTTCATTTGAAAGAGCGTCTTAATGAAAGGACTTAGGAATAAGCCGTTTATATCCTTGAAATTAATATCTATTGATATTAATCTAGGAAGTTGATTGGTTTGTGTTAAAGTACTTATGGAGACAATGTACTGAATTGTTCAGTATGCAAGACTCTTGGAGAAGAACTTGCGAAGTTGTCTAATGACAGTGTTCTTGGCAAGACTTAGTCTTAGTGGAAGACTAATGAGCAAGAATACATTATTAGGATTCCATTATGCTTCGGCAATTGGATCTATCATGAATGTCATATATGTACTTAGACGTAGTAAACTCGTATACTTGGAGTATGATGAGAACATACTAATCGTATCCTAGTGAAAGTCATTAGATAATGATCAAGAATATCTTGTGTACTTGAGAAGAACTAAGGATGCATTCTTGATGGTTGTTGGAATGGAGATGATCTAGTAATGGTTACATAGATACATGCTTCCACATTCGACAAGGGGTAATTTAAATCGCAGTATAAACATATGTTTAAAATAAGTGCTATTAGTTGGAATAGTTCCAAGTAAATACACTTAATTTATTCTACGAATAAAATTGAGTATTTAGTTACAAGAGTTGTAGCTAATAGAGTTGTTTGAATATAGACGTTATTATAAAACTAGAAATAGTTTATAGTAATACTAATCCAATGGACCTTGTTTGTGAAATAACGGTTATTGCACAAGCTAAGGTGCCAAGGGCTCATCTATGATCCAAACACGGGCTCAGACGTTTCCATCTCTACGAGAAATCGTTGACATGGGAAGTGTCAAAATATGCAAAATACCTTATGATGATAACAAAGACAATCATCTTACATGTGCTTCACTTGCAATGATGGAGATTCATAACTTAGCTCAATGGTTATTGGATACACGTTGATTTTGGCCTAGTGCAAGTGGGAGATTGTTGGAATTATCTCTCTAGGCCCTGAGAATGCCTTACGTTACATCATTTGTTGGAGATACAACCTTGGGTTATTATGTTTTACATGTTTATTATAATAATCCCCGTCCCTAGAACTTATGAAGAACTAGTATAAGTTTAATTGATGATCATGTGATGATCATGTGTATTAGATACAGATTAAGCTTATGGGTACATGTTTGTGACCATGTACTGG